>SMSQ01024984.1:8703-64857 GCA_019453375.1 Ctenoplectra terminalis | reverse complement strand
TGAAAGAGATGGCTTTAAGGAGAAGGAAGAGTAAAAGAAAATTGAAAGTAAAAAATAAAGGAAATTTTCTCTCCCCGTAGGGGATGCTAAGGCGAGCTATACCGACGAGGACGTGGTCACCGGCTCACGGATAGTCGAGAAAGACATTATCGTATTAGCTTCAGCCGTGAACGCACACGCATTATCGAATCAAGTATTTTCACACTAGAACTACCGACGATTAAAGTACACTTATTTCTACCGAAGAAATCAAAATGAAAGGTATATAAAAAAAATACATAAATTAAGGGAGACAATGCTTTATTTACACTTTTAATAGAAAATCACGGAAAATTCCTCCGAACCCACCGTAATTAATTTATAAAATTTCTATGAAAAATTACGAATGGGTCATTTTGACCACTTTGGTAGTTCTAGCGTTAAAAACGTCCTCAGAGTTATCTTTAACCCAACGCTTAATTCCTGATCCACCAGTCATCTGTTAGTCAATTTCATAATTTTTCCTACCAAAGAAACTTGAGCTTTGAGAAACAACAGATCGAAAATGAAAGGAATTCGCGAAGATTCTTAAATTGCAGTCTTATACCACTTTTCCAATTGTTATCCAGCGAATCCCATTCACGTGGTTCGCCCAGCCTCCAAATCGTTATGCTGGACGGATGCGTGGACACGCGACGTGGAAGCTCCGGCAATTGCCGATATCATTTATTCTGCGTTTCAGATCTGTAACGGCACGCTCGGAAAAAAAAACTCGTCCCACGTGGAACGTTGTTGAAAGAGCAATACAAATAAAGGTCGTGGTTTTCAGCACGCGCGTCCCTTTGAAGCAGAAATTGCACCGTCCAATGATGGAATTATGTGGCAGAAAAGTGTAGAACGGGAACGAAAAAAAATATATAACATTCCCGTGTATCGTCATCCGCAACCAACTTGTAATATGAGTCCCAAGTGAATATATTTCCGATTGAACGCGTTCGTCTTGAGTTTTGTAAATCGGCTGGAGTTTGAGTAATTTTTCTATCGTGGGTTGGCGGGTCACGATTGACCGTCGTTTATGACGCGGCAACGATTAGGACCGATCGATTGATTTTTGAAAAATATCGTCGCGACACGATGCGTGATTACAGTGTAAATTGGTAAGCAAAAATGTTTGCTCAAGTCTCATTTTTTAATTTTATTATTTTGGAATTATTAGGTTGGTGGTGTATACAATTTTCCAACGAACTTGACGAATTATTTCGGAATCGAGGAACTGTGAAAGTAACGTTCGAAGAATTTTTGGATTCTCTAAATTGGTCAATCGTTGAAAACTGTGTTTAAAATCGGACGGAAATTATTTTAATCGAATACATAAACTTTTCGGAGAAAGAGTTGCACGGTGTCCACGTAACATCGAGATAACTGTATTATCGTTTCTCTAATTTTGAGTCCAATAATATTGTAATTATAATTATTATATTATTGTAATTTCAATATTTTTTAGAGCAATTCTTAACTTCTTTACCTTGAAATTACAATAATATAATAATTACAATATTATATAGAAATTATTATATTATAAAGAAATTATTATATTATAAAGAAATTATTAATATTGTAATAATTTCTCTTCCAGATAGAATTAAATTACAATTTTTTTGCAGCTAACGAGATACAGTACGTTAACACGTAAGAAAAATAAAAATTATTGCAACGAAAGAATGTAGTTAATCGTGATACTCCAAGATAAGTATTAAAAAATAAACGAAACACCCTATATATTCGAAATGCTTCAGCAATGCCACCCTCGTACCAAAGTTACATGCCATCAATGCATTAACGTGAGCTGAATGTCTTTCTCGTTCGAAATCGATTTAATCGACCCGATATGTCCCAAATTATTTTTTAATAACTTAATTAATCCAATTAATACTGACCATCCCAATTATGCGTTACACTTGAATAAGTCTTCCCGATAGAAGAAGAAATTCTTCTTAAGATTCTCCGTATTCGATTAATTCACTTTGAACGAGTATTCCAAGAATTCTACCGTGACATTGAATTGGGACGAGAAATTTTGAAATAAGCGTTCATCAGGGAACGCAAGAAAATGTAACAGAACGCATAATAAATTGTCGGACGTAAACAAAAAAGATACCTCAACAGACGCCCGATCCGTCCACGCGAGTTCGCTGAAAGACATTTTAAAAGCATTCCAGTGCAAGTTAAAATAATACACATGGCAAGAATGCAACTATGCGATCTCCTATCAATTTCTCTTCTCTCTTTTTTTTTCACGAAGGAAAAAAAAATAGTCAAGTGTAAAATATCCTTTAATGAAATCTAGCGCAGAGCGACAGGCACGAGGCGGAACGTACCGCAAAAATGAGACGTTCCGAAAAAAAGAAAGAAAGAAAAAAAAAAGAAGCCGGAGAAAAATATTTCAACAGAGTCACGCGTCAGACGTACATTAAATAATTTAAACGCGCCATTTTCTGGATTTCGCGTGCCAATCAAGACGTCTCGAAACTTATTGTTGCAAGAAAAACATTACGCTTTTCAATTATTAAAATACGCGACGCAACCTCGTTGGAATTAAAATTTTTCGTCAGAATGGATTAATATTAATGTAATGGTTTCCATTTTGCTTCTCAGACTGTAAAAGATTGTCAAGGACATGCGAACTTAATAAATAGTAACGATGGAATTTTTTTAACGGTATTGTGTTTCTATTCATAGAGATATTTGTAACGATAAATTATTTTAGTTCTGGAATTAAATATTACGAATCTTATTGTTAATAATTAATTATGCAGCGGTAGTTTCTGTATTCACTTTCATTCTTCTATTTTTATACATCACTGCTGAAGTTACAATATAAAATTGACGCAAGTAAAATTTTTCTGAATGTTAATAACACGTTCTGGTTAATCGGTTCACTAGGAAGGATGATTATAATTACTCATTAAATTAACAACGAAATTAAATCTCATGAAAAAAAATTTTTTAAAACTATTGCTCCGACTTTTTGAATTCTTTCCATCCAAATTGTACGCGTACATTTGCCCTCTATTGCTATTGCATACGGATAGATTAAAAGACAACCGAGTTATGTCCTTATTTGCAAAATCAACTCTCTAAGCAGACCTTTATTCCTATTTATTACAAACTAAAGATACAATGCCATTTGTTGCAAAATATTGCAATGCATTATAATAAGACACGTAAAACAGAGAGAAATAATTTGACGCAGAAACTAAACCGGAGTAGCGGGGACCGAGGATATAAAAGCGACCCACCGAGTAAAGAGTTGCTTCTGAGCCCTGATTCCTGCTTTTTGATCAATAATACTTTCGCGATTTCACGATTTCCACCATTTCATTTGAATCTATTTGTATCTTCATTTCTTCATTTTATCATTTATCATTGCAATCAAGTTTATGTTTTGATATACCACTATAAGTAGAGAATGCGCTTCTAACGCAACTATGCGACATTAGGTACCGAAGCAACGTTCCTCGGCCACATTTGTACAGCCGGTTTTCTTTGTGCAATGGACACGTGTTTAACAGATACGTTTGGTAACGCGGCAAATGAATGAAAAAAGAGGAAAAAAAAGAAAAAAAAAAAAGAAGAAGAAAGGCAGGACGTTGGAGGAATTTCTTTTTAAACATTTAAGAGAACTATATGTCTGTTAACCCTCTATGGGACCGTGTGACTGAAAAGTTACAAACTGATGTATCTATATTTGAAAAAATAAATTTTCTTTAGTTATCATTGCGCTATTAAATTTGATTACTGTATCACTGTAGCGACACCACGATCCATCTACGGTAATTATCAGTTAAAACATTTTCGAATCAAAGTGAAAAACTGTAACCAATCCTAATTTTTTCTCCAATAAACAGACAAAACTCGGGCTACAGAGGGTTAAATTCGATTACTGTATTACCGTAGCGATACTACGATCCTTCCACACTAATTATTAGTTTAAAAATTTTCAAATCAAAGTGAAAAACTACAATATAATCAATCGTAGCTTTTTCTCTGATAAACAGTTAAAATTCAGCCTACAGAGGGTTAAATACATCTAACGTTTCATTTACTAAAAACTTAAGTTATCTACAATCTTCCTTTATAAAAAAAAAAGTTATCACTGCATTATTAAATTTGATTACTGTATCAATGTAGCGACACCACGATCCATCTACCATAATTAATTAACACATTTTCAAATCAAAGAGAAAAACTGTAACCAATCCTAATCTTTTCTCCAATAACCAGACAAAATTCGGGCTAAAGAGGGTTAAATCCAAAGTGCTCAGCAATCGAAGCACAAAAACAATCCACCAGTACGATTAAAAAACAACCCCTACAATGCACAATCTTCGCGTTCGCACGCATCTCGAAATCCTCCTTCTTCCGGTATCGAAGTCTCCCGGGGTGGGATTCAAAGGGGTAGCGATACGCGAGCGAGTCGAGCGCCGCGGTGCGGTCGCGTTTTCGGGGGTGATTTCTTCTCCGGCCGGCAAGGTAGAGTGCGCCGCGGCCACCAGCACCCCTCCAAGGGGACCAGTTACCGACGTCGTGCACGCGGGCAGCCATCTTGGAAAAACGAAAGCGATGCGGCGACGTACGAAAAACAAAATGAAGGCGCTTGCGCCGCCGCTTCGGTATTGAGCGAGGCCCCCGGCGCCTTTTTGCATTTTCACCCTTTACTCCACCGCTCCCGGCCTGCCCGTGGCTGCCCACCCTCCGCCGGGACCCCTGCGTGCCCCCCCACCCGCTGCCACCCCCTTTGGTATCCCTCTTTGCTAGCAGCCTCGCTCGTTCTCGTGCTCGTCGACCTTTCTCCTCCCGGAACTCCTCTCTCTTTCTCGTCCTCCTCCGCCGCTTCCTCCAGCGAGATTCCTCTGTTTCCAACCATCCCCCTCCGCGTCCTACAGCCGCGCAACCCCTCCCTCGTAGCATGCCGCGCTTTTTTGCATTTTAACACGTTTTTAAATGGATGGAAAAATAAATAGCGCTGCTTGATTCGATTATGGCCCCGGGTAATCGGTACCCGGCGATTCCTCGCGAACGCCGCCGCTGATTGCCTCCATACTTTCCCCCGTCGGCTTTCTTTTTGTTCGACGCGCTTCTCCTTCGGTGCTCCGCCAAGACTTTTTTATGGGTCGAGAAGGGATCGCAGCACGGATATGAATATCGCGTGAAAAGGGGTGGCGAAGGATTTCGTTCGACTTCGTCGAAGGCTCGGCGAGGAATCGTCCGCGAAGAATGTCAATTCGGGGTGTCCCGACAGGACGAGGCACGGTTACGTGGCGCCCTCTTTTCGCGAGGGATGCTGGAAATATCGAGCGCAGGGGAGAATCTAATCGTACGGACCCCTTTAGTAATTGAATCGTGCATTAGAGGTACTGCGATTTAAAACGTGCTATGCTTCCTGGAAATTGTGGACCGAGGAACGAAGAGGTTGCTTTTTTTGGAGGGACTAGTTTTTTTTTTTTTTGAGGAAGTATGAGAGGTTTTGGAAGGAGACGAGGGTTGTTTAATTTTCAAGCATCTTTTTGTGATAGATCAGTTTCGATGCGAATGAAGAATCGCGTGATTTATTCAGTTATCGACGGTACTTAACGTGAATGATATTTTTTTTTAGAATTTAAAGTCAGGATGTTTTCGTGATTTGGATGATGTTAAATATGATTAGGTGAGTTTAATTTTTTGGAGAGAAATATTTATGTATTCTTGTTTTTTTTTAACTGGTACAGTTTGTTGAAGATATAATACGTAGTTTTGTAATATTTTTCTTATTCGAGAATGCTTACTTGCTTTGGTAGTCATGTTTTAACAGCTTATGCGCTTTAATAGTGCTGCAGTCTATCAATTATATCATGCTACGTCGTTAGACACAAATTGATGGAAATACCGAATGCCAGCATTGTTACGATTTTTGAAAACCAATTTGCTAAAACGTGTTTATGTATTGTAACACTGTTTCAACATTACGCACGTAGGAATTCTAAATTATCTAAATTTACAGGATATCTGAAAAATGTCGAATTCTATTCTAAATACTTCGCCTAATTTTATTTCTAATTACTTATTTACAAATTTCAAACATGCATGTTTGTAACTTATTATTATTCATCTAGAAATTCTAAACAGTTCTGAATTAATTTTTAAATAACACCTCCTTCCATAACGCATTAAAAAAAAAACTACAATTCCCCAATTATTGACCGTCTGATCACTAAATTACTGTTTCCTCTCAAGATCATAATTTGATTTAATTATACAACCCACATTAGCTACAAAAAAAAAAACATTTTTATGTATCACGTACTTTCAACGCGAGTCGAAAAGGGCTAATTCTGCTCGCCCCGGGCTAAATCTCAATTACCACCTTAACCTCGTTTAACATAAAAAGTACTCTCAACTTTCGTTTCTTACTCCGTACATACCCCCGTTCTCAAAGTCCGCGAGCAACGATGCCTCTGATATTTCTCTCGCGAAAAACACTCTCGTGGGTTTCCTTCTCGCTGAAACGAACTTGAGCCGAGCACAGGTTGCCGGTTGAAACTTTAAGAAGCACTCGCCGTGGATGGCCGCATCTCTTGAGGTGGCCACCAACGGTAGCACGAGAAAAAAAAACAAAAAAAAAGAGAGAGAGAAAAAAAAGAAAAGAAAAAGGTACGGAAGAGCGCGCGGTAATGTGTGCTTTATAATGCGCGGACGTGGCCGACGAAAGAATAAAAAGCAGAGAAATGTTTTCGCAAGCGTGTAGTACCCGCGGGGGCGGCGGCGGTCTCTCTTAATAATCTCACATTCTTAAGCACGTCGACTTAATTTACATTTTAACCGCTTCGCGGGGAAAAAAAAAATTTCCGTCCTTTCCAGAGACGACGCGGCTCGCTCTACGACCGTCTCCCTTAGCCACCTTTCGACCTTACCCTCCCTCTGCTTCTTCGAACCACCCAGCGACCCTCCGACGGCGTTTCTCTCGCGTCACGAGGGAATGAGTTTTTATTCTTTGTGACATTGAACGCGACGTGGCTGCTGGAGCAGGGGATGCAAATCTCTGGCCAAGCCGCTGACCGGTCCTTGCAGCGGCCAACGGGAAATAAAAAGATCGATTTACCCCTAAGGTGAGCGCTGTTTCCACCGATCAAGCGGTCAATTATCGGCGACCCCGAAAGGGTTATTGGATCGCATAAGGGAACGATGGATACATTTTTCTAGTGTTAACGGGATAGGAGGCAGTTTGTTTTTTTTTTTCTTTTTTTTTTATTACTTTCTTTTTTGCTTTTCTTTTATCGGTTACGCCGGAAGAATAAAGGGACACGTGTAATAGGACGGAGATCCACGGTGTAGTAAAAAATTACTCGCAACGAATTGTAAGCGACGATTTAAAGAGGAAGGAGAGAATTGTAATGGTCGACAGGACGTTTTATAATCGCGCGTACACTACCGTTCTTAAGTGTTTTACACCATTTGATGGAATCGAAAGAAAAAGTTGATATCGAGCTTGTGGTGCTAATATTTTTAAATAGAATTGATATAAATTTGTGTGATTGACAGAGAAGCATGATCTTTGTAGGAGTGTAAATTAGAAATACTGTGGTAAAAATTATGTGTAAATTAGAAATACTGTGGTAAAAATTGCATTGAGAGGTCTTGTTTAACCCTTTCGAAGAGCGTGTATACACGCCTTTGGAAATTAAATAATCATCTGATAAAAGAGCGCATAGACGTTTTCTGTATCATAGAATTATTTATATTTTCATTTACATATCATCTGCCATCGTTCATTAAACAGTACACTTAAATTTTGCTATGTATGTTTTTGTTGTATCGACAAAAACTGTATCGATTGGCATACCGAGAGCTCTTTCAATACTGAGAGCACCGTAGTGAAAGGGTTAATATATATTTTGTATATTTTAGATAAACTGAAGGTGATCAGATATTTACGGACGGTAGTGTAAATACCTAGGAAAAATGTGAATCCACCATTTTGCAACGGCTGCTGTAAGCTCATAATCATTCGCTATCTCCTGTTCGATTGTAGAAAATTTGAACCACAAAGGAGAAACTACGGAATCGATTCAAGCACAGCACTAACCTCGCAGAAGCACGTAAGAAGTCCGATAAAATGTATGATCGACATTAATCTTTCTAAGAAAATTTAAACGGGTCTTTACAGAGAGTCTCTTGTCCCCAATCACTTAGATGCTGATGCAGCTTTAAACTTTCATTTAAAAAAATGAAAAAAGACTCTGCTTTGTTCCATCGGAATTATTGAATTCTAATTCGTTTATAATAATTTTTATAATATTTTGCTGTTTCAAACTGTAGCGTTCTAAAGAGAAAGAAGTGTGCTTGGAATTGAAATTTCGTACAAATTATTAGCTATGTGGAAAAGCAAAATTTATGATCTAGTTATAACAAGAGAAAACTAATGTTTAACACTTTACACGTTCCTTTACGATCAGGGTAGACTTTCGTAACTAATAATTACATCGTGATCCGTATCTAAATACCGCAGAATTTTTTATATTTTATAAATATGCTTCTCAGCTTTACCCAATTAATTACATTCTAAAAAGTAAAATAATATTCTTTGAAATAATTTTGAAATAATTTTTATTCCGCTTGTTATAAATATACTTAAGTAATATTGTTATAAATATTACTTCCTATATTCCTATTATAGAAAACAATATTATATTATATACAATATAATAGGAATTAATATTTCCAGATAATAACTACATTGTTATAAATATTACTTAAGAAGTACGAGTTGGAAACATTTCTCGAAGATAAAAATTTACACTTATGCTACCAATCAGAAGATACATTCGATCCGTACTCCAGTTGTCAGAATTCAGAGATCAAACTGACGCTAAAAAATGAAGGTTAACCAAAGGAAAGAATCTAGGAAGGTCACGATTATTGGTTCACTGTAAAACGTTCGTAAAATTGTAGGTTAATCCCCTGAGATACCTTCGCGACGATCTTTCTTAATACTCTTTCACGAGCCAATGCGCCCTCCTCGAGTGCGCATTTATTAAGGGTTGTTACCCCCTCCAAGGCAATCCATACACGCTTATGCGCTCACAGCTGCGTGTGTGCAAGTTTCCCCACCAGTCTCGAGTAACCCCACTCCAACTCCTTTCCTGGCCCTTTCATAGAAAATAGTGGTGGGGTGGAACGATTAGATGCATAGGGGAGGTTAGATGAAAGTTTAGATAAAACGCAGGGTGCGTCAGCTCGCTCTCCGCCGAGGCTGCTTGCTTCGAATCTACCCGCGCACGAACGTGAATATCTACCTACCCTGCTGTTTGGTTTCGGAGTAGAATTTTTTTGGACACTTATGTTTGTGAATATTTTCGTGTGCAAAATTGTTTTTCTTTTTTTTTTCTTTTTTAATCTTTGTGTTTTATACTGTTGCTATAACTCGGACGATCATTTTGGAGACTATGTGTTCGATATCGTTTTCTCAGTTGGGTGTTATTTTTTTTTTGTTGAACATTTAACGGATAGTTTTTGTAACGATGTTATTATCTCGGGTAAATTGAATGTAAATTATGAATTATGAATATGAAGTTAACCATCCATAGCTTGAATTTTGTTTGCTTAACGGAGAGAATGAAAATTGCGATTTGTTACAGTCTCTCGCTTTGAGTTGAACATTTTTAAAGCGATAATTGCTAAGATGGAGTGCTTGGTATGGGACAGTGATACGGTAACAATATTTTAAAAATGTAGATACACTGGTATGTCATATCTAAGTCACGGGGTGCTACAGAGGGTTAATATTGACTTCTTACAGCTGGAAAATTCATAAAAAAAGGTACCTTAATATTTTACAGGTCTTCTGGTTTAAAAATTTTTCTGAGCATTTTATATTTTTGTGTTGTAGTATTTAAACACTTAGAATTTAACTAATTGAGTAGAAAATTAGAATTAAGGGTTAATTAATATAAATAGAAATAAGAGTGAGTTAAAAATTTTTCTGAGCGTTCTATATTTTTGTGTTATAATATTTAAACATTTATAATTTAACTAATTGAAGTAGAAAGTTAGAATTAAGAGTCAATTAATATTAATAGAAGTAAGAGTAAGTTAAAAATTTTTCTGAGCGTCTTATATTTTTGTGTTGTAGTATTTAAACATTTAGAATTTAACTAATTGAAGTAGAAACTTAGAATTAAGGGTTAATTAATATAAATGAAAATATGAGTAATTTCTGGGCGTTCTATATTTTTGTGTTATGGTATTGAAACATTTAGAATTTAATTAATTGAAGTAGAAACTTAGAATTAAGGGTTAATTAATATAAATAAAAATAAGAGTAAGTTAAAAATTTTTCTGAGCATTCTATATTTTTGTGTTGTAGTATTTAAATATTTAGAATTTAACTAATTGAAGTAGAAAGTTAGAATTAAAAGTCACACGCACGAAAGAATTGTAAGGCAAGAAAATAATGATTTTTCGTTTCGATTTTATCGTCGCGTTTAATCTTTGATATATCAAAAATTTGTTGCTATTAATATAGTATATTAGATCCACAACGAATAAGATAATCGCTTGGTGAATATTATTTTTCCGATAAAACGTTTCAATGAAAATTGCCGATACTTATCAGAGTATCTAATACAACATAGAAACAAACATAAATCACGGATGAAAGAGTCGATGGAGAAAGAAGATGGAAGCATCAATGAAGAAACCGAGCAAACGAGCTGAATCGACAGAAACGAATCGATTATTCAACGTGCGTACGTGTTGTCGTGTGATCGTACAAAAAGAAGTTAATATTAATTGGAGTTTTTCTTTGCTTGTTACTACGCGGGAGCGACAGTATTAATAAATCGTATTAAATCGTTAATAATCGAGCGTGATCGAACGCGATTGGGTATAAAATATTCCGTATATAATATCGGGAATTTTTAAACAGCGAAAAGACCACGGTTAAGAGAGAACGACGGGAAGCTACTGATTTAGTACCGAGAAAACGAATAAATGTATCGTAATAGTTGGAAGAATTTTTTTTTCTTTATGCAATGTATTATAACGTACAATTGTATGTGCAATTCTAATGTTAGCAATGATACGTAACATTTTGACCTTTCTCCTCAAATTTTTTTCGATCTAAGCGCGCTTTCATTTTATTAAAAAAAAATTCCTAATTTTAATAAAAATTTGTCTTTAACATAATATTAAAGCAAGGAAATTGGTAATTTTTCTAAAAATTAGGAAATTTAATCTTCTGCGGTCGTGTGTCTACTCTCAGCCACCAACGTAAAGAATCACTATGATATATTGCAGTACCTCAAAACGATTCTTTACAATTTTTGTTTCGACATAGTTTAATGGAAATATTGTGTATTATTTTATTACACGAATCTTCTTAAAGAAAATAACATACAATTAACACGCATTCAAGGAAAATTAATTTCAACTAGTGGCACGCCTTAAATAAATACGACCGCTAAGGGTTAAAAAGAAAAGAAAAGATGACCCGAGGGCTTTGGCAGGGTTAAACAAATCTCAGTTGCAGGATCAAAGTCAGCTTTGGCCATAGAATGGAAATTATTCGAACAAATTGTTAACTGTTCAACGAGTGAATAGATTCAATACCGTTATATTAGATAAAAAGTACTCTTGTCAAAGCATTTCATTTTTTTTTATTTTTCTATTGGCATAGTTTCACTGCTTTATCTAGCAATGTTGAAGAAAAAAAATTCTATTCTATAATTATAAGTGAAACTTACAATTAGTCCTATTACACCGATTCTTCCATTAAATAAAAAGAATTATGCTACTTAAACATTTTAACATTGTCACATAAAACTTTGTTGCGAATACAGTTTACATTAAATCATTAAATTAGTATTGTATAATTTATTTATTATTATATTATATTATAATTACTTTTTCTAATAGTTTCATTCGACAAATTTTACATATTTCTTAGCAATCAATCCTTTTTATCCTGTCGTATAAATTCTACCTTTACCAACAAGTCTAACCAAACACAAGTTACAAGTACCTCCGACTCAACTAATTGCCACAAACATCTCATAATCTTCCCAAATGAAAGCTACAATATTTTTAAAGCTACGCTACATGCCAAGATACAACAAGATCCTAAAATAAACCCTCGAACATCGACACCAATTAATGTCCTGGCACTTAGGGTCGGCCATTGCATTCTGTTTTAGGGTTCCGTGCAATCGAGCAATGGCATCTCATAGACATCTGTATTTCACTTATGTACAAACTAATTTTTAATTACTGTTTGGAATATTCAATTTCCTTCTACTTATCCATAGCCACGTATCACGATAAAAACTACAAATATAATAACAATTTAAAGAACCACGGAGTCTAAACAATGGCTCTACGTTACACCCTTCCGATCAATGGTTCGGATCCTTTACTTTCAACATTTTTCCTAACTCTTTTATCCGAACACTCGAAACATCTTTAACCCTTTGCACTCCAATGGCGCCTATAAGGCGACGCGTGTAATTTTCCTTGCAAATTAAGTTTTAACTTAAATTTCGTATTTTCGTCAATTCACATATTTGTTTGTTTTAAAACAAAGCGAACTAACGAAATGAATAGAAATCGTAAATATTTATAATATTCTTTTTTCTTTTCTAAAACAACACGTAAGTTTTCATAACTGTCCTCTGAAACTTAAAAAAGGTTCGGAGTGCAAAGGGTTAACATTAGGTTTACGGTCATCGATTGGGTCATTTTGATGGGTACATGAAAGTACAAATTTTTCGCAAATTAATTGGTTCATTTTACTTCAAACGAATAGATTTCTATTGGCAGAGATCTATCAGGTCGTTCCGAAAGTTTCTTTCGTTGTCTTCATTTTTCGTCAACAACTTCGTTTGACAGTGTCTATATAAATATACAGTCTTATCTGTTAAACGAGAGACGGAGAAAAGTAACAGACCAAAATGGATCCTATATAAACTAACAATATACCATAGAACAAAAACTATTACGCATCCAATACTCATTAGCGAAACGAAAGGAACTTTTAGGACAACCTGATATCTAGTACACTTTTCGTACACAAATTTCATTTTGAGTTTACATTTCCCGCCTGCATGATTCTCATACTTAAACACGAAATCTGAACCGTGTAAATCTAGCGTCAACCACTGAACAATGTTACCATCTCGCTCCATATCCCCTACCGAATCAACAAGTTCAATCGAACCAACCTCGCAAACCGAACAGAAGCTCAGCTCCTTGATTTCGATTCTCCCATTGGAAGGAAACATCTTCCCCTGAAGGAGGCAGACTACCAAATCTATTTCCCTCCGACTCACCGGTTTCCACCGTTGTCAAGAACCGCGCGATTCGGTTGCACAGAGTCGGCGGATAGGACCGACGGCGGGTTTCCAGGAAAAGGGGGATCCCGTTTCGCCTGTTGGTTCCATGCACATCCAGGAGCTCGGCGCTCCGACGTTGCATCGCGCATTATTTAATGGACGGTTTTTCGCTTTGTTCGGTCGACTCATTAACCACGGGGGCTCCCGATTGTACTTTGCGCCGGTTCTCCGGTGCAACAGAGAACCGGCGCTCGTTGTACCGGGGGGATACAGTCGCGTCGTTGCATAATGAACAGGACGCAGCCACCCCCTAGAGCTCGGCCCGTGCCTCGCCAAGCCCCTGTCTCCCCGTGTCCGCCTCTCGCAAGCGTAGCCGCTGCCTCCACCCCACCCCTCCCCATGTGTAACCACGTTCATCCCCCTCATCAACCTATTATTTCTCCGTATTACGTTACGTCGCGTTGCGTTACGTGCAGCGCCACGCCGCGACGGTGTTCGAGCCTCGTCGGAACAGCAAAAATGATAGTACGCGGCGCAACGGAAAAACAGTCGCGTGTTCCGACCGCTAGATGAACGGAGAGCAAGATATAGTGCGGATGAGGAAGGGATGAAAGGAGGGTAAGAGAAAGAAAGAGAGAGAGAAAGAAGGGATAGGTGACCGGAGCAACGCTTCGTCAGCCTCGAACCGTGCGCGTTTTTGTCTGGATGCTGGCAATTTACGGCATCCAGCGTCTCATCAGGAACGAATTCTTTTCAATCTGCCCTGCGACTGAAGAACGCTTCGGAACAGGCAAATAATTTTAACGAATTCAGTCAATTTCTGCGCGTGCAACGCGGTTCCAGCGTTTATGTAACGTCGTTCCAGAACGACGGTTCCGACGTTAGGAAGGGTGCAGCGTTGCAGTGGACCGGTCGGATCGAGAGTTAAGCTTCTTCGGGGATGATCGGTTGTGGAGATATTTTGTGATGTTTTGTTTTTGGTTGGTACTTTCTTTGTGGCGGGAGATACTGCTATTTATGAATTTGTATCAATCCTTATAGGACGCTAGCTTTTTATATATGATTCTTATTAGGTTGTAGTTGTTTTCAAGTAAATGTGCGAAAAATTTTCTGTATTGTAAGAACAACATTTTTGATAGAAATTATTTATTTTTTGGAGGGGTATTACAAATGTGTGAGTTTTAAATAATTATTTGTAAGTTTTCAATACATATTTTTTTGAACAAGTTTCAACATAAAGGAACGGTTTTTTGTTGCATGTTTACAGACAGCAATTATCGACATGATCGTCTTGTCACTTCATACGTGCCATACGATCGTAGCGACAAAGTACTGTTGTCGCGTCAGAGATGACTTACGTTCGTTAAGGGTTAATATGTTAGTCCTCTATGGCGCCGTGTGACTTAGGTAAAAGTTAGAAACTAACGTATCTGTGTCTTAAAAAATTTGTTTTATCTGGTTATCACTGTTATATTAAATTTGATTACTGTATTATTGCAGCGATACCACGATCCATCTATAGAAATTATTAGTTTAAAAATTTTCGGATCAATGTGAGAAACTGTAATCAATAATTTTTTCTGTGATAAGTACACAAAATAATTGAAATTGTATTTTTTGAAACTCGATCTTAATCTTTTTTTTAATATTTGCGACTTTGTTTGCACGAATAATTTTCTACTCAGGACTTATTGAGCGTAGATATTGATAATTTTGACGGAATTGATAATCTCGCACGAATTTGTGAATCAGGCAAAATTCGGGCTATAGAAGGTTGATATCAAAACTATCCACGTTTAAAGTCTTTGAATCAAAGTAATTACAATAAAGGGTATTTGGAAGAATCCGTAGTATAAGAAGAACTAGCCTCTAATTATATATTTTATAGAAATTGATGGAATATTTAAAAAAATGTAAAAAAAAAATTTCTGTAAAAAATCAATTACCGGTCATTTGATCTCTTTGGTACTTTTAGTGTTAAGTATTGTGCTCTAATAGGGGTAGATCTTAGTAGAGAATAGTTACGTAGTAGAATATAAACAAGATAAAATTGTTATCTAATAGAAATTAATTTTTCACGCAAGGACCCGAGCTTGTAAGAATGCAGTTATGAATTGAAATTTATCTTGCGAGTCATTAATTTTTTTTTTCCTGTTTAGATTTTAATTGCCACGTGGCTTCTGCCCTTTGAAGTCGAGAAGAGTCCAAATCTCTCATTTGTACTGCAAATTATATTTGCGTAATCAACAGACGGTAGATCTATGATGAATTTTAGGTTTAAAAAAGGAGTAAAATGAATGTTATTTTTCAATAAATTTTTTCAGACAGACATCTACCTTCGATAACGATAAATAACAGTAAATGATAGAACCTAGCCTGGAACATTTCAGTTTTCGACCGCAAAGGGTTACTATGAATTATAGATTATAATTCACCGTGGTTTATGTTAACAGAAATTTTGTATTTTATAAACGCGATAATAAAAATTACTTATTTCTTCAATGCCTATTGTTCAACCTATTTCTAAATATTCCCTGGAAAATCCTCAACATATTTCGAGGAAGAAAACTTATTCATTCATATTTTCACATTTTTAATACACGCACCATCCCTCATTTTTACCATTATTTATACCTCTACAGTTTTCACAAAGTTAATGTCTAAATCCTTCATTGTTTTCTTCATACGACACGATACTTGCTCGTTAATATTTTAACGTTCGTTATCCCTTAGACTATTTTGTTTCTTTAACACAGTTTTATATCATTTTAATCACCTCGTCGTAAACTTTTATAGACGAAACAAAGACACATCGACACGATAAAATAATTCCAGAAAAATAAAACTAAGACAAAAGTTTAATTCGTACTCACGTTGTTGACACCACTGCCTAACACGAACGCTTCGTCCTGCAAAGAAACATAATTTTAAATGAATATTACATTGATTCAATTTTTGTATAACACATAAATACAACATTACATAAACACTTTAATATAAATAGTAAAAAAAAAGAAAAAAAAACAGGAACCTTATAAAACAACATTCTATTGAAAGTCATTTAAATATATAAACTGTTAACATGTATACTATTTCTAGATCTTGTACACATAATAAAATAGCAGTATTGAAATAAATTGTTTAATTTTTCGATAATTGATTTATTTGAATGACTTTAAATAAATAAAAAAAAAATATTTCTGTTCTTTTATTCTTGACACATTTTTAACACTACTACTTGTTATTTTATATTTCATTCGTTGTTTGTTGCAATTTTCTACGGTTTTTGTTAGATTTTATTACATGCTTAACCTTTTGTTTTCTTTGCTTCTTGGTATTTTGGAAACGATAAAGAAAATTGTTGAAAAAGAAATTTTACGTGTACGTAAAAATTATATTTAATTTTGGAGAAACAAAAGCATACTATAATTCGCGTTACAAATATCGTAGTAACATGTAAAGGAAAATGCATAAATTTTGACGAGTTTACTTTATGCGATGTTTCATTAAAAACGATTTTCTGAGTACGGTAAAAAAAATCTCAGTACAAATATGATCGCGTAGATAGCTCGTTGTTTACCAAACGTTCATTTCTCTTATCGAAACAAAACTGAACGCATTTTTTTGCCTCGCATTTGATTCTGATTAAATATTAAATATTCATTACCTGAAAAAGTACACCTTGCTCTCTTTTTTTTTTATTTATAATCGTAACATTTCATTCCATTCGATTGTAATTCGATCAGCAAATTTCTTCTCGTCCACTTTTATAGCTGTGATATTTATTTATTTCAAGTTTCAAATAATTATTAAATCACAGGATAGTCATTATTTTAAATACACCCAATTCTGTTTTTACACGATAGATACGTTCCCGAAGAACACATGATAAGCAAAAAAAAAAAAAAAATTATAAAAAGAGAAACCGTATTTATACGAAAATAAAAGACTGATTCCAGATCTAAAAAATCAGCAAAAATAAAACAATAAACCACATAAAAATTCGTATTAGAATCTTATTATTTTTTTTTACGTGTACTCATACTTCCTATTTTATAAAAATTACACATGACAATAAAAACATATATCGAAACGAGCGTTTGCATCGTGTCGGATCAAAATAAACCCAGTAAAAAGAGAATAGAATTTTTTTCCAGAACGCGACAAATTAAAATCCTGTAGATTTCGCGTAAAGACACAACTGGGAGTACAACACTAATCTTAGAACAGAAAAAATTACTCAACGACTTAGATAATTAAAATCCTAAAATAAACGAAAAATAAAAAACTCTCCGCCTTTCTACCCGATAATTTAATTGATTTCTTCCTCCAACCTTCCTATTTCCCCATCAATAGTATAACAGTAAGAAAACGCGCTAAATCAAGCACTGCTCAAACAAAGACCCTTGTTTGAAAGCCTTACCCTCATCGAGAGCGAGCCCAACCCCTTCGTCCAACTAAAGAATCGCTTCAACGAATCAATCTTTGAATTGCAAGAAAAAAAAGAAAAAAAAAAATGTGGCGGCCCTCCTACGCTCCGCCACCAGAGGGACCTACAAGTTCCAACCGATTTTTCCGTAAGTCCTCGAAAACAGTACGATTAGTACTTATACCGATTCCTCTTCTATAGTCCGTTCAACGAGACGAGTCACTAAGTAAAAACAAACTGCCTCGCTTTTCACATGATCGGCTCTTCAACTACGGTCACTGGCTGTCACATGTCTAAGAGTCGCTAAGACCTGCGACGGCGCCAGTGGATGGGCCTATCGAGTGGTGGTGCGAATGGATTTATGGTTGCGAGTGAGACTGATCCGGGTATGTTTGGAAAAGTGTGACCGTGGACGAGTCTTGGGTGGTCGAAAGAGTGTTAGCGAAGAGTGTCCGGGTTATGTCTAGAATATGTTTGGGACTGAGAAACTGGGCCGTGAGAACGAAGTCTACGTGACTGCGCCATTGGAAGGGATGGATGCGAAGATTTTGGGTGCGAGTGAAAAAGGGATGTGTGTGGACAAAAGATAGAGAAACCGAAGGTAGTCGTACTTAGGTGCATGAATGTTTGCGGCGCGAGGCATTATTGTATGATTGTTGCGAGGGAAGAGAGTGGTGAGGCAGAGTAGTGTATTAATAGTAATATTAGCTTTAATAATTTTTAACAAACCAAGTAACCCCATGTGCCAGTGTTTGGTCATTTCTGACAACCCTTCCGAATATTGTAGTGTCCAGTGTCTATCTCTTTCCGTTCTTTTCCTTTCTCTACCTCTCTCTGTTTCGCTTAAAACAGTAAGGATGGATTTCCATATTTTGTTTATGTTTGGTGGACCACGTGCTGCAGATGAACTATAATTATTTAGAAAAGTAGCATTGCTTAGTTCATTGCTTGGTGTGATAGTAAAAGAAAGTCAAACAAGGAAAGAATATTTTTCAGACGAATAGATCAGGTAAACAATTTTTTATTGAGATTTTTTTTATTTTATTTGCAAAGTGTTGTAAGTATTTGCAGGGTTATGACTAGAATATGTTTGGGACTGAGAAACTGGGCCGTGAGAACGAAGTCTACGTGACTGCGCGATTAGAAGGAATGGATGCGAAGATTTTGGGTGCGAGTGAAAAGGGATGTATGTGGGGAAAAGATAGAGCGATTGAGGGATGTGTATTTAAGTGGGTGAATGTTCGGGGCGCGAGGATTTTGTTGTACGAGTGTCGCGAGGGAAGAGAGTAGCGAGGAGAGCCGTGTATCGATTAAGAGTAATATTTGAACTCAAGTAATTGTTATTAACCGTTTGCGTACCAGAGGGTTTTAACCACTTGCGCTGGAAAGACGTGTTACGCGCGTCGTGATGCTTTTGTCACAGAATCGCCAACGGTGTGGTATGCACGTCGTTGGCGATTGTCGCAGAAACAAAAACGAGGTTTATTTTTAATCTGATCCAATTTTTATTCTAGATTTTTGTTGTTGTTCGGAGTTTATATGGGAATGATTATGAATGAATGATGGTATCATATGAATACAATAATAAATAAATTAAATATTCATATTTGTGTAATTTTATAATCAATCGACGCTCTATATTCCCTTTAAAAAACTATTGAAAGTTCTAGGTCGATAATAAATTAGTTTAAAAAATATAAATTCTTTTCCGATTTCTCTAGGGCATCGAACGCTCTATGACGCTTCTCAGTGAGTTACGCTGGACCGTTCTGCTACACGTGTCGGTGAATTTTTCGCCAGCGCAAGTGGTTAATAAAACACGATCGAAAAGCGCCAAGGAACGCGATCGCGCTTCTTCGATTATGTGCGGAAAAAAGCCTTTCCTTCGGTTACGTGTCGAAAAAAGCTGAAGAGCACGATAGCGCTCCTCCGGTTACGTGTCGTCTGAAAGACTGAACGTGTTTCTAGAAATTTCGGGTGAGCCGTCAATTGTCTGTTTTGGCCAAATGCCCTGGCTTTACCCGACACAAAATCTGAAGAGCGCGAAAGTGGCTCGTGGTACGCAAACGGTTAATAAACCAAATAATCCTACGTGCCAGAGTTCGGTCATTCTGATAAAACTTCTGAAAAGTGTTAGTGTCTTCCGCTTCCATTTTCCTTCCGTTTTTCTTCCGTTTCTCTCTCTTTCTCTCTCTCTCTTACCCTTACACATGTTACAACTCAGGGCCAAGTTATGGTGGTCCCTTGCCGAGGGGTCTTGCAAGGTAAGATTCGAATCCTACGATGTGATGTGGGCATCTAGAACCCGTAAGTCCTGCTCTGTTTCACGTGTTCGTGTTTATACTTGGCGACTCGTCTCGTTGAATGGAGTATAACTTCAACATCCCCGCGACTAAGGCCCGGACCTGCTAGGATGCCTTACTGACGAGTCCACTAGCAGGCCCCGGACGAAACGACTTCCTATCCTTCTTCCTTCCTTCTTCCACTCGCCACGAAAAAAAAGAAAAAAAAAAGAATTCAACGTATCTCAAATAAAAAAATAAAACAACGTGGGAATCTTTTAAACAAAAGCAACAAAAGACACGTAAAAAATAATTACATCAAAATTCTCTCTCTCTCTTTATTTATCCAGCTGTCTACCCGGCGTTGAAGCGAATTTCACACAGCCGGTCGTTCGTCTCTGAATTTTTCTCTATGTTTTCAGGTATTACGCGCAGAACTCTTTAATTACGAGATAGAGCGGCGCAAAGAGACAGAAATAGGTAGACAGCCGACTGAAACTCTCGCTAACATCCACCCCCGTGTCCCTCGCCGCCATTTTTCTACCCCCTTTAGCGCGCGCACGTCCTCGCCGTGTGTTTATCCGCCACTTTTCTTTCGCTTCATTCAAATGTCGGCCAGACGTTCGCGAATTAATGCAACGTGACGTGGAACGCGACCACGAGAACCCCCCTAATGATCCGAGAATTTTCATCGCGCGCCGACCAACCCGTTCCGCAGGGTAGTTTCACGTTCCTTTTCCAAGCGCGCGCGATCTCCGCCACGCGCTTCTAACGCAACTATGCGACATTAGGTACCGAAGCAACGTTCCTCGGCCACATTTGTACAGCCGGTTTTCTTTGTGCAATGGACACGTGTTTAACAGATACGTTTGGTAACGCGGCAAATGAATGAAAAAAAAAGGAAAAAAAGAAAAAAAAAAAAGAAGAAGAAAGGCAGGACGTTGGAGGAATTTCTTTTTAAACATTTAAGAGAACTATATGTTTGTTAACCCTCTACGGGACCGTTAAAAGTTACGAACTGATGTATCTATATTTGAAAAAATCAATTTTGTCTGGTTATCACTGCACTATTAAATTTGATCACTGTATTACTGTAGCGGCACCACGATCCATCTACGGTAATTATTAGTTAAAACATTTTCGAATCAAAGTGAAAAGCTGTGATCGATCGTAATTTTTTCTACAATAAGCAGACAAAATTCGGGCTATAGGGGGTTAAATAAGTAACGGATAGCATTGTTGTTGATAAGGGAGGCATAAATGCGATTTTACAGCTGGTTATATTTTGATGCTGAAGGATTTTAACCCATTGACTGCTATGGACGCATATATCCGTCCATAATAATAAATATTAGATCTGCAACCTTGCTTCCGCCGTTTTCCAACAGATGGTTTTTCCTGTAAGTAGTGGCCGAAAACAATAAATCATAGATGTCATATAATAAGCTTAGATATTTGTAAACCTAACCCCATCGAAATATTAGTCGATTTGTATCTGCGTTATAAAGTTATTCTCGATTGAAGATGTCAGTCCACGAGCCAAGTTTTCGTCACTTGAGGGAGGTTTCAATTTTGTGCTTCAATATGAAGAAATCTGCGGTTGAGGCTCATCGAATGCTCGCATCGAATATACGCGTGTATTAAATAATGATTACCATTGTTGTTGATAAAGGAGACATTAGCGTGATTCGAAGCTGGTTATGTTTTAACACTAGAACTACGATTTAAGACCTCTAAAAAATCTAAGAACTAAAAAAAGACTAAACAATCTAAGAACTAAAAAAAGACTAAAAAATCTTAAGAACTGTAAAATAAAATTTAAAGTGATAGGTATTTAACGCGTTAAACGCCACGTCGATTTTGGTCGACTTTACATTCGACTGTGCGCTGCGATGCTAATTAAAAAACATTCGGTCGCAAAATAGTTACGAATTTAAGAAGAAAATTTTAAAAGTTTGCAAAGGAAAGTCCCATCTTTGTTTAATGTGATTCAATAGAACCCATTAATGAATTACAAGCTATTTCTTAAAACTGATATCGTCAGTCCTCGAAAACCAGCGACGTCTAAACGAGAATTTCAGCATCGGTCCCCAAGATCGAAACAATCCTCATAAACTCTTATATTCCTATCAATCATCAACAACCCAATTCTTATCGTCATCGATAAAGTCTGCAGCGTACAATAAATTTACACAATAAATTTTCAAATACACTTTTTACGTTCAACCAAGTTCAGCCACCCTTCTACTCTCAAAACAGGACCAAGGGCTCGAACTCTGTTCCAAGTAAAAGTGTCGATGAAATACAAATTAAGGATCGATCTCTCGGTTTCCGGGCGGTGGGCGGTTTCGAAGCGACGAAAGGGCCACTAGAAATTTAGTAACGGGGACAATCAGGTTCCAAGAGACTTTTCCTTCCACTTGCGGCGAACAGGGACCGTCGGAGGGGGATCGGCGTGAAACTATGCAAAAAGTTTTCAGCGACGAGCCGGAAACCGCACCGATCTCGCTGGTCCCCTCCCACCGCGACCCTGTCGGACGTTGTTCCGGTCGAATTTGGAAAGAGGACTGTACGATGGAAATGGAACGCAACTTTACAACATGGACAGACACGTACAGGCGTGACAGGGTGGTGCCCTCTGCGGGCTAAAATTAGAGGGTGCTGTCCGAACTTCTCTGCTACACGTTTGCATTTCCTATGCACTATTTCCCACGTGTGGGTGCGTACAGTCGGGGACGAAATCGAGCGTCCGGATGCGAGAGACGCGTGTTGCCCGAATTTGTCAGCTTATCGGCGAGCAGTTCGCAGCGTGGCGCAAGAAACAACGAATAAAAAAAAAAAAAAGACCAATATGAGCGGGGGTGAGAGAAGGAAAAAGTGTGCGTGAGAGAGAGAGAAGGTGGGGAAAAAAATGAATGAAACCCGCGAATGAAATTGCTTTCGTTTTTTTTTCCACGGCTGCTCGACCCGCGCGCGTCGTTGTTGTCTCTTTCCTCGTCTCTGTTCCGCTTTCGTCCTTGCTTCTCTTTTTTCCCTATCCCGCTTTTTCATCCGCGATGCGAGAATACACAGAAATCATCAATACTCGTGTCTTATCCTCATAACTCTGTTAAAAGATCCTGTTACGATACAACTAATCAGACTCGAACTCCTTTCACCCGTCATGTTTCCAGCTCCGCGCGGTACACCCTTCATCGCGTTCCCCCCCAAAAAAGAAGTCCACGTTTCGTCGCATAAAACACAGCTCTCCACCGCAAGACCGGACTCCAGCTGGACCAAACCGACCCCCCCTGTTGCTTCCTCCGCTGGCAAGCGTCATTCTTTTCCGGCCACGCAACCCTCTGACCTTTTTACCCCGGCGGCGTGACCTCGACTTTTGCCGCTGACTGTACACACACGTACACGCGTACCCTCTCCAAAGGCATTAGACGCAGTGTATCGGCGGCCGCGCTCGTGCGCGAGTATTAGACACCATGCCCACAGCTCATTTGCCAACTCCGGCAAATTTACCAAATTTAAATGCAAAATCGGCCGGTGCTTCGTCGGTTCGTGGAAGCATGAGCGAGTTGGGTATAGGAGGAGGCGGTAGCGACGAAGAGGAGGCTAGGGACACAGGATCGCGTGGGACGAAGAGAGAGGTTGCTGGTCGAGCGGACGCGGACGTTGGCGATATAGGGGTGGAAAGAGGACGCTGGACGCAGAGAGCGAGAGAAAATGGAATATAGATAGATAGAGGAACGATAGTATCGTCGGTGCGACGAAGAGGAAACCGAAAGAGGGAAAGAGCCGGGGGTAACCTGGATGGTGTGCGTCCGAGAGAAAGGGAAAGAGGGCGAATGTTGTAGTAGGAAACTCAAATGGTCGCAACGGTGCAGTATAGTAGTCGGCTGGTTGTCAGGCGCAGCATGCGATTGGTTCACCGACCGTGGGTTGCCTCTCTTCTCCTCTCGTTTCTCCACCCTGTGTCCGTCCTTATTTTCTGCTGTTTCTACTGTTTCGACTAGCTCGTTCTATCGAGCACTATTACCCGTTCCTTCGCGGACCTTGCCTTTGCTTTTGCGCGCCCGGAACGAGCGTACGGTTAGAATGGAAGGAAAAGAGAGAAGGGGTGGGACAGAGCGGGAAGGAAACTGTAGGAGAACCGAGGGAAAATAGGATTTGTCTTTTTGGTTCGAGGATCGGGAAAGTGTGACGATGCTCCGCTTCTGACTCGATGGGGTGAGGTTTTCAAGGTTGGAGTTTTATCAGCTGGAGAGAAAGGGGTAGGTATTTTATTTCGTGACGTTGGGTGATCGTGGTTTCTTGGGACACTTTTTGAGACTTAAGTGCTTTTTGGAAGAAGATTATGGTTTAATTACTTGACTCGTATTTCCGATCGTGAAGTTAACTGTGATTTAACACGTTAACCATTTGAGTGCCACGTGTCTTTGCTGTTTTCCCGTCCAAAAGTGCCAAGGAGCGCTTTTTCGCTTGTCTTATTCCCTCTCGAAAAATGCCAAGCGGCGCGATAGCGCTTGTCTTATTCTCCGATTAAAAATGGCAAGGAGCGCTTTTGCGCTGTTTTCTGCTCCTATGCGGTAAGTTGTAATTTTTTGAATTCAGTGTGGTTCTGACATCTTTCCGAGCATAAGTACAGATATCAGCGTGTTTAAATAATATAAAAATATTATTTAAATATTTTGTAGCCGTAAAGTCGCGCATCGACAGAAACCGAGTTGTCGCGGTTGTCAGCTTCGTAGCCCAGAGCGCTGGCACTTTTTGAGCGAAACAGAAGAAGCGCAAAATCGCTCCTTGGCACTCAAACGGTTAAGCGCCACGCCGGTCCCTGCGGATCGACGCGGAAATTTTCGTTTAGGCGTCGTTGATTTGCGAAAACTGACAGTATTAATTCGAAAAAATAATACCTTATAATTCATCAACGAGCTATATTAAATCACATTAAATAAGGTTACCATCTTCCTTTGCAGGCCTTTGCAATTTTCTTCTTAAATTCTTTACTATTTTGCGACCAAATGTTTTTTAATTATCATTACAGCACACGGTCTAAAGGAAAGTCGACCAGAATCGGCGTGGCGTTTAACGTGTTAGAGGAACTTTAGTTTGTGTATTTTTTAGGCCTGAGAGTTTGGTATTGGTTAACATTAGTCTTTATAAAAGCNGTGTCTTTGCTGTTTTCCCGTCCAAAAGTGCCAAGGAGCGCTTTTTCGCTTGTCTTATTCCCTCTCGAAAAATGCCAAGCGGCGCGATAGCGCTTGTCTTATTCTCCGATTAAAAATGGCAAGGAGCGCTTTTGCGCTGTTTTCTGCTCCTATGCGGTAAGTTGTAATTTTTTGAATTCAGTGTGGTTCTGACATCTTTCCGAGCATAAGTACAGATATCAGCGTGTTTAAATAATATAAAAATATTATTTAAATATTTTGTAGCCGTAAAGTCGCGCATCGACAGAAACCGAGTTGTCGCGGTTGTCAGCTTCGTAGCCCAGAGCGCTGGCACTTTTTGAGCGAAACAGAAGAAGCGCAAAATCGCTCCTTGGCACTCAAACGGTTAAGCGCCACGCCGGTCCCTGCGGATCGACGCGGAAATTTTCGTTTAGGCGTCGTTGATTTGCGAAAACTGACAGTATTAATTCGAAAAAATAATACCTTATAATTCATCAACGAGCTATATTAAATCACATTAAATAAGGTTACCATCTTCCTTTGCAGGCCTTTGCAATTTTCTTCTTAAATTCTTTACTATTTTGCGACCAAATGTTTTTTAATTATCATTACAGCACACGGTCTAAAGGAAAGTCGACCAGAATCGGCGTGGCGTTTAACGTGTTAGAGGAACTTTAGTTTGTGTATTTTTTAGGCCTGAGAGTTTGGTATTGGTTAACATTAGTCTTTATAAAAGCGACTTAGATCGAATTTTTCAGTTAGTTTTTAGTTTAATACGTTAAGCCACGCCGGTCCCTGCGGATCGACGTGGAAATTTTCGTTTAGGCGTTGTTGATTTGCGAACACTGACAGTATTAATTTGAAAAAATAATACCTTATAATTCATCAACGAGTTTTATTAAATCACACTAAACAAAGTTACCGTTTTCCTTTACAGGATTTTACAATTTTCTACTTAACACTAAACCTACCGACGATTAAAGTAGACTTATTTGTACCCAAAGAAATAAAAAAAGATAGGTATTCTGAAAAATACGTAACGTAAGGAGAACAAATCTTTATTTATATTTGTCACGGAAAATCACGAAAAATTCGCCAAACTGAATCGTTGTAAATTTATAGAATTTCTATGGTAAATTACAAGCATTTTGACCGCATTGGTAGTTTTAGTGTTAAATTCCTAACTATTTGACGACCAAATGCTTTTGAATTAGTATCGCACCACACAGCGTTTAACGTGTTAAGTTTGTAAAAATTTATTCAGATATTTTAACATTGCATTCAATTGTTGAAAAATAGCCAGTTGCACGGAATAGTTTTAATTTGAAATAGCCGGTCAATAAAGTGTTAAGGTCAGTGTTACGGTACGTTTATATCGCCGAACTGTAATAGACAATACCAAGAATGCATTCGTTCTTTGATACAATAAAATTTATCTTCAGATTCCTTAGTTTCATTGTTCCTTGTTAAATATTAGGTCAGATTCGTTTATTTTAGTAACAGGCCCCTAAAATGGTAACCATTATTACTTTATATTTCTTGACTTTCTTGCACTGATTATTACAATTTAATTGTTTGCTAAAAAATTACGCAATCTTTATAACAGAACGTTATTTCGAAATCAATTTTAACAATTATTTAACATCATCTTATAATTCCGACACTCTCGAAGAATAATTAAACCCTTAATCACTATACTTGTTAAAATTGACCAATAATCCGAATTTCAGTATTCCTAATTCTTTTTCTCGTATCGTTTGAATAATTCATTTTATCGGCAAGAAAGTAACACGAGTAAATTACTTGAAGCGAAGGGAGGCAAAATAAGTAATCCGTGTACAGTAAACACTTTGGCGAAGGTAAAAAACCGAAATTCTCAAAGCGGACCGAGTTATCACTCCGAGCAGTGGGTTAAATACCACAACCACAGGGGATGATTACTGACCGCGTTAATTCTTTCGCTTCGCGTGATCTTTTTCCTCGTCTCAACAAACGTTGAACGCACACCCTCGAAACGCGGCCATTTACCATACATCGAGAAAACCTCTTCCACTTGTTCGACCGTTTCCGTTCATCCCTTAAAAAGAAAAAAAGAAAGAAAGAAAAAGAAAAAAGAAGAAAGAAAAAAGGAAAAAGAATCGCCGAGATATTTCTCGATCGCTGTATAATATTCAACCTCAATCTACGAGTCGACGAAACGTGACAAAAATGTTTCCCGATAATCGAGTGCATCCTGAGTCCGGATTTAAGAGGTTGTGTAACCTTTATTCGACGGACGGATAAAAACGTTATCTTAATTTACGTAACGTTCTCCCGACAATTATTTTTAACAAAGCTTTCGAACCTTTATCCGTTATTTCTGGCGTGTTTAAAGAAACATGCATTTACAGGTTTATCAATGTTGAATATACATATATTCAGCTTTTGATTAAAGTTTCAGAAAACGACGTATTTCCTCTAGCAACAAGTAGTTTTATTTAGAGACAGAGACGCAAATTTATTCGATGGATAAATTTAGGAAAGGTGAATGTTTCGGCAAATACATTGTTTGTCTTACTGTTTTTATTCATTGCGTTGGTTTCAAGTCTGTAAAATACTTTGAAAATATGCGTCAGTTTATATTATATCTACCAACGTCGGAAATTTTTTTTTTTTTCTTTTTTATATTGATCTTTCTACTTTTGGTTAAAACCAATATTAATTTATTACTGTTTTTTCTCAATATATTTACCGGTTATTAGTTTATTTAATTTATAGTTAATATATATGTTAGACATTAAAGTTTATTAAAGTAGACTTATTTCTATAATTTTGAAAATTAGCGTTATTAAGATGTGTTAAAGAATGATAGGACTTTCCTTTGCAAGCTTTTGTAATTTTCTTTTTAACCCTCTATGGGATCCTGTGACTTAAAAGTTATAAACTGATGTATCTATATTTTAAAAAATTAATTTTCTTTAATTATCACTGCACTATTAAATTTGATTACTGTATTACCGTAGCGACATCACGATCCATCTACAATAATTATTAGTTTAACCCTTTCTGTACGAGAGCACTGTCCGCTGTGACAGTCCCGCTGTACACGAAAATGCACACATAGCGGTCCTCCTATGTATGAAGATTTTTCTAAGTGTTAAATAAAAACTGTGCTTGATAAAACAATGTTCCTTCTAACAAGTGTCGTTTATAGCTTTAATATTATAAGACTTTTATATAAAATTCGATTAATTATATAACATTGGATTATCAGATGGATGCCGGATATATCCGACGCTCGTGCACACAGGTCATCAGATGGATGCCGGATATATCCGGCGCTCGTACCGAAAGGGTTAAAAATTTTCAAATCAAAGTGAAGAACTGTGATCAATCGTAATTTTTTCTCCATCAAGCAGACAAAATTCGGGCTATAGAGGGTTAAATCGTTTAAAGATAATTGAGAACAGAGGGGGTAAGTTTGACCCCCTTCGAGTATTGGCGCTGAGATGCGCGATGCGCGGGAGGGTACCGGAAGTGTTCTTCCACAGTTCCCGGTGCCCTTCCACTGCGCAGTGAAAGGCCACCATGGGGTTTTTAGTGAGTAAAAATCTCACACTCCCCCTGCCTCCCCCCAGGAGGTCGCCTTTTGAAGATTTTCCTCGTGTAGAAAAAGAAAAAAAAAAAAAGATAATTGAGAACAAAGATAGCCAATTGTGGCCTAGAAACGACGTTAACCGCCAAAGAGTCCCACCAAAAATCCTTGATCAATGTCCCATGGCTGTTGCAGCCTCCCCCAACCCCAACTACCGCTTCGTCGCTATCGCGATCGAAGGGTTGCCAATTATTATCTGCGGTACACTTCGTGCCGTTTTGTTGTTCATCGGTAACAGAGTTTATTATTCATCGTTCATCATATTGCGGTGGCCGTAGCGCACAGTTACAGGCAAACTGGCCGGCCATGCTGCTACTGGTGCGTGACGTTACAGTTTTACATCGACTGTTACACCGCTAAACGGAAAAAAGAGCCGCGGTGAGGGCTGGCGCGCGCACAAGCGTCCGTTTCCGTTTGCGTGTGCGTCGAAATGCAAAATGGACACGACACGCCGCAGGGAGAGGTTTATCGCGAGCCTCTCCTAGTTTTTTCCCTTTTTTTATGGGGACTCTGTCCTGCTAGACGATAGTTTCAACTTTCTCGGACGCGAGCTCCCTCTCGTCCCTCTTTATTTTTCTCTCTCTCTGTTTTTCACTCCGCGCTGGCCGACCGGGTTTTTTTCGGTTTCGAGTGGGAACGAGAGACGACATGAATAGCAAAAAAGCAAGTGTGACGAGAAGAGAGCAGCGCGCGCTGTGGACTCTTTTTTTTTTTTTT
The DNA here is from genome assembly GCA_019453375.1 of Ctenoplectra terminalis. Classification (NCBI taxonomy): domain Eukaryota; kingdom Metazoa; phylum Arthropoda; class Insecta; order Hymenoptera; family Apidae; genus Ctenoplectra; species Ctenoplectra terminalis. Next base: position 35,293 of record SMSQ01024984.1, on the reverse strand, counting down.
TATTTTTCGATCCCCTGTCGGAGACAGGTGTCTTGCTTCGCCACTTTACTGTACCCAATTCGGAGCGTCAAATGATTTGCGGTTGCCTTATTCCTCGACGCGCTGGCATTCCCGAGTGGAATCTCGTTTTGGAGAACCTGTTGTTTTCGGGTAAGCAAAGAGCAGCCGATTTCGCGGATGCGTTTAGGAGTGTGAAAACAAATATTATTGGTCTACTGTCGCGCAACCACGTTTTTTTATGTTTGATCCCAACATTACGTCCTAACTGATCAAACATGAAAAAGTTGTTTGCTCGGGTTAGGTTCTCGTCGCCGAACAGTAAACCGTCGTAAACCCATTAACTCAGACCCATCATAAGGTACCATACCAAACTCCTCAGCCTCGTCACTTTCGCACCTTTCCTTCCTTCCCGGGTTTTTCCTCCGTGTAACGTTATGTAGTGTGTTAGAAATGAGGAATGTGTGAGACGAGTGAATGTTTAGGCTAAACGAAAAGAGGTGCGAATGAAGAGTGTTTGGGCCTAGAATGCTAGTTGTTCAAGTGCTTCAAGTTGTTCAAGAACGATAAAAGTGTGAATGAGTTTAGCGACGAGGTTAGTCAGTCAGAGGCAGTTGAGAGTTAGAGTTGAGATTAAGAGTCAAGAGTGAAAGAAGTATAAAGTGTATTATAATTAGCATCGGTAGGATTATAATATTGTATTTTAGCATTAAACTTTACCAAATCTACCAAAGACACATCCCACTTATTTATATCCCCACAGTTATCTCAAACTCCTTCCACTTTAGCAATCTTCGTTTCCGATTCCTTTTTGCCGTTTCTCTTCCAACTTTCACCAATCATCAGCGAATACACGATTTTTTAGAATATAAATTGACACCACAAAATCAGCCACATTAGAATAATAATACAGAATACTAACAAGGAAACATATCGAACTGTCCGTCTCCGATTTTGATGAAACTTGGTGGACACATTAAGCGGGTGAAAATAAGGGACACGTATTTTTTTATAGCTGCCTAATCGCAAGTGAAATGACTCCTTGAAGTTTCAGCAGAGAAAGAGACCCGTACAACTCAAACTCAACTAGTCATTAACACGTTGGGCCCGGCACCGGTCCCTGGGGACCGGCAGTGAACTTTCCGTGTGGCCGAAACTAGAATTTTCGTTTGGCTGGCATCGGTTCGGGGGACCGACAGTATTAGAGTTAAAAAATAAATATAGTCTCAATGAAATGTGATGAAGTGTAGTTTTAATGAAATTTATTGAAACATCCTAAACAAAAATGCGGCTTATCTTTACACGTATTACAATACGTAACAACATTTTTGGTAATATTTGTAGCTGTCTTTCGTCCAAATAGTTTTTAATTGTTATCGTAACACTTCGAACAATACCTTCGGACTTTATGTACGTCTCCTTCCTTTTTATATAATTTATAAATAATTTCTCTTGCCGATACCCTACAACATTGTATCGCTCACCGGCTGCCGGCTGAACGGAAAGAACAGCAAATTTGGCGCCGGGCTCAACGTGTTTAATAATATACATCTTATTTGAGTGAACTCTTTATACACCAATCTCCAACACCATCAAGAAGAATTAGGCCTCCCAGTATTAACACTTTGTACTCGACTGGCGCCGCTATGGCGACGTGCATAATTTTCTTCAGAGATTAAGTTTTTAATTAAATTCTGTATCTTCGTCAATTCAAACGTTTTACTTTTAAAGTACGGTAAATTAACTAAGTAAATAAAACATCGTAAACATTTGTAACTTTCTATTTCTCTTTCCAAAAGAACACTAAGTTTTCACAGTTGTCCTTTGAAACTTAAAAAAGTCTTCGAGTGCAAAGGGTTAACTTAGTGGGAGCGCAACGATATTCGTCGCAACGAACAAGCAGTTGTTTTGCACCGCGATTCAGAATATCACATTAGGTTGTCCCAAAAGTTTCTTTCGTTTTATCAATAAGTAATGGATTTTACGATATATTATTATTTTATACAGGATTCATTTTACGCTATTTTTTCATTCCATCTCTCGTTTAACAAATACGGCTGAATTTAAACATTGCTAAACGAAATCATTGCGTGAAGATAACGGAAGGAACTTTCGGGACAACCTGATACATTCGCATAAAAAATAAGTACTATAAGACAAAATGCAGCTCGCAATATCATAATCTTTTTTCCTCGACAAAATGTTCACAAATAAATGCCAGAATTTAGGTAGCTATTACTTGTCACGCTACTTTCCACGGAAAGCTTATTGGTTTATTATCCATGATAATGGTTAACAGGCCGGGAAAATCAGCAGGAAGGGAGTTGTAATTAGCAGACGCTTCCCGTAGGCTAAGAAAGTCGTGCAAAAGCAAGGGGATGAGCGTTCCTTAGGGGTGGCTGGCTCTAATGTTTATTTGAACATTGCTAGACGAAAGCATTGCGCGAAGATAAGGGAAGGAACTTTCGGGACAACCTAATACATTGTTAAAAATTGCTTAACAATTTTTATTACGAACAGGGAAGAAAGGATCACGGTTAACCTTTTTTCGGTTACGCGGAACCGAAAATAAAAACGTTTTTTTTTTTTTTACCGCTCCCAAGTGTCCGACGCGCGCCAAACTTTACAGCATCGATTCGTGCATTGCACATTTGTAATGTATGCAAGAGCCTTCCATTTCCTTTTATTTCAACGTCTGGAATGGAAACGGTAAATTTTTCTAGGCACGTTTCGCTGGATCCTGAGAGAGCAATAAAGAAAAGAAAGAAAGAGTCGAATTTATTATTTTTATTTATTCATTTTTTCCCGTTCAATACATCGAGTCTTCGACGTATCGATTTTTCCCTCGACCGAACGATATTACGAGTTATTACACGTTTGAAGGGCTTATCGATGAAAGAGGTTTATCAAAATGTAAACATATTAGCGGACTGTGTGTATGCAATGATTACGCGTGTCTATTTGCACGGAATATCTGTGGAAATAAAGCGGCCGTTACATTTGGTTAATACAAATCGTTAATCCACGATTGGCCTGCTACGCGTTCAACGTGAATTTCCATTAAAACCGAAAAATATAAATATTTGTCGTCGCATCTTTACGGTTGCAATGCGCGTATTGTTTGGCTCAGTTTCAAACATGCTCCCTGTCGTTCCTATCCGGTGTAAACGTTTTCGAAAACCGCTTCGTAATTATAGATTAATTTTCGCTTTTTACATCTCCCTCTTATCGGGCCGGACAGATTGTGTGCGGACGCGACCACTAAAGAATTTGTTTTTGCCGCGTTCGACCGCCCCCGCGAGCTCGCCAACGCATGTTAATTATTAAAGACATTTTACCTGTTGAATTGAATTATTTCGCCGTCAGAATATTTGGCTCGATTCGAAAATTACAACGAGGAAATTATCTTTTTAATTAATCGGCGAATAAAAGATAAATTGACCACGATGCCGCCGATTAAATTAATATGCAGCTTTTGTCGCGGACAGCTGTTAAATGAATTATACAAAGAATTTTATTCGCGAGATCAACACTTTCTCTGAAATTCGGTTTTCATTGCCGCGAATCATAACCGTTCGAACATATCGAAAACGAGAAGCTCCGATTTTGTAAACTTGTTCGAATAGTATTAGGAGGAAAGAGTGAAGAATAAGAAAAGTGTGAGAAATGGGTGTTTTATAAATGCGAAAATTGGCAAGAATCTCGATACAGTGTATATGTAATTCTTAAATAGGAAAAAATGCTTAGTAACCGACTGTTTAGGTTAACGTTTCAACACTGAGTGTCCTCCGATAGTTTTTTAAATCTCGACGAAATTTGTAAAATAAAAATAAGATCTGTAAAATCTCAACTAAATTTGTAAAATAAAAATAAGATCTGTACAATCTCGGCCAGATTTGTAAAATAAAGATAAGGTCTGTAAAATCTCGGCTAGATTTATAGAATAAAAATAAGATTTGTAAAATCTTGACTAGATTTATAAAATAAAAATAAGATCAGTACAATCTCAGCCAGATTTGTAAAATAAAAATAAGATCTGTATAATCTCGACTAGATTTATAAAATAAAAATAAGATCTGTACAATCTCGGCCATATTTGTAAAATAAAAATAAGATCTGTAAAATCTCGGTCAGATTTGTAAACTAAAGATAAGGTCTGTAAACTCTCGGCCAGATTTGTAAAATAAAAATAAGATCTGTACAATTTCGGCCAGAATTGTAAAACGGTCATCGAAGCTTGGCTCGCCCAAGTGCCTAGGTTACATAAGCGACTTTCCCCTCGTCGTTTACTTTCATTTTCGCTCTCTTATTATTTTCGCATTCAACAAAAGAAAAAATAATTGTGACGAAGGAAAAAAATGACGAAGGAGAAAAAAAATATCTTGAACCCGACAAACTTTGGTATTAATAGGGGAAATCCGAAACGCGTCCAACGCAGAAGATATATCTCCGTTCTCCTTCTTGCCCTTTCGTTCGACCGGCGTAATTTTAAATCGCCGCATAATTTATGGAATTACTCCCCACTTCTCCTATCTTACCCTCCATAAAAAAAAAGATAAGGGTAATGATCGCGAAGACCATAAAATATTGCCCGCATCGAGGCGTTTCGTTTCTACCAACGTGTGGTTTCCATTCTTAAGTCAGACTTTATCAATCGCGATATGTTTTCTAACTTTTTTTTAAACGAAACTGAAAAAATAATTAGTTCTAATATCTTTCTTTTTAATTTAATACAAAATTTTGTAACGATTCATGCAGCGTTAAATATTATTAATTCGGAGACCCTTTGACATTAGAACTACCGAAGTAGTCAAAATGACTTGTCTGTAATTTGTTACAGAAATTAAATAAATTAACTATAAATTTATAACGGTGCATTTGTGAAAATTTTCCATGATATTCTACAAAAAAAATTCTATAAATATCCGTATCTTTCGATTGCGTATTTTTTCATATGTCTATCATTTGAATTTCTCTCGTACAAATTAGCGTACTTCAATCGTCGGTAGTTCCAGTGTTAAGTTAACTACGACGCGACAAAATACGCTAGAATGTGTACTTTCGAGTTTAAACAAAATTTTAATCGCTCGCTTAACTTCGTTCGCCGCGTAATTTTCGCACAGTTTTTAAAATTCCTCTTTTTTTTCGAAAGGGAGAAGAAAATTGAAGACACTTGAGAGGGTTTCTCATCTTTCTTTTTTTTTCTTTTTTTTTTTACTTTCCTTGACACAATTTCCACTAGCTTGGCGCGCTCAATTTGGCTCGATCTCGTTTAAAAAAGGGCCCGCGCTGCGTTTGCGGAACAAAGTAATTTAACATGAATTAACATAAATCACTCGAGCTCCACACGGCTATTCACTCGCACGTTCGCTCGGCCGACGCTGCAGCAACCCCCGGATGCCACCCCGAAACCACCCTCGCCTGATCCCAGTCAGTGGCCGATTACAACGTCCTGTCAGAAGCTTTTCATTTTCAAACTTTTCATTCGCAGCACCGTCCAAGACACGCCCAAATTTATTTCTAATTATCGATTTATTTTGGATGTCAACTTTCGGCTAGTCACTTTTCAATCATACTTTTAAACAGTTTAATCCTCTATAGCCTGAATTTTGTCTGCTTATTAGAAAAAAAACTACAATTACGGTTTTTCACTTTTATTTGAAAATTTTTAGATTAATAATTGCTACGAAAGGATCGTAGTATCGCTACGGTAATACAGTAACCAAATCAGAATAATCAGATCGAAAAATCAGAGTAATAGATAGCGAATCGGAAAGTGATAGTGATGCTTCACAAACCTCCGATAAATCAGAATGGACAGCTTGCGATGAGTCCAAGGAAGTACCACCCAGAATAAAATTCATACCGGGCGAAAGATCTGCAGGACCACAGGTACCCTCCGATGTGAAAGAACTTTTGGATTTTTTCAAAATGTCTTTTACCGAAGAGCTAGTCGATCGAATAATAATAGATACAAATAACTATGCTGCAAAGAAGTTGGAGTGAAAGGCGCTATCGTCAAGATCGCTCTGGAAAATTTGGTACAATGTCATCTTGGTGAATGGTTTATAAAGTATCACACAAAGCGAAACTACAGATCGTAATTCTTGTAAAGATATGGTTTTNGCGTTTGCGGAACAAAGTAATTTAACATGAATTAACATAAATCACTCGAGCTCCACACGGCTATTCACTCGCACGTTCGCTCGGCCGACGCTGCAGCAACCCCCGGATGCCACCCCGAAACCACCCTCGCCTGATCCCAGTCAGTGGCCGATTACAACGTCCTGTCAGAAGCTTTTCATTTTCAAACTTTTCATTCGCAGCACCGTCCAAGACACGCCCAAATTTATTTCTAATTATCGATTTATTTTGGATGTCAACTTTCGGCTAGTCACTTTTCAATCATACTTTTAAACAGTTTAATCCTCTATAGCCTGAATTTTGTCTGCTTATTAGAAAAAAAACTACAATTACGGTTTTTCACTTTTATTTGAAAATTTTTAGATTAATAATTGCTACGAAAGGATCGTAGTATCGCTACGGTAATACAGTAACCAAATCAGAATAATCAGATCGAAAAATCAGAGTAATAGATAGCGAATCCGAAAGTGATAGTGATGCCTCACAAACCTCCGATAAATCAGAATGGACAGCTTGCGATGAGTCCAAGGAAGTACCACCCAGAATAAAATTCATACCGGGCGAAAGATCTGCAGGACCACAGGTACCCTCCGATGTGAAAGAACTTTTGGATTTTTTCAAAATGTCTTTTACCGAAGAGCTAGTCGATCGAATAATAATAGATACAAATAACTATGCTGCAAAGAAGTTGGAGTGAAAGGCGCTATCATCAAGATCGCTCTGGAAAATTTGGTACAATGTCATCTTGGTGAATGGTTTATAAAGTATCACACAAAGCGAAACTATAGATCGTAATTCTTGTAAAGATATGGTTTTAAAGATGTAAATATAAATAAACAATCGAAGTATAACGTTTTTATAAGATAATTTATACGTGAGATCATTTTATTGTATCATGTAAGTCACTCAACACATTTGCAAAAAATGTCCTGCTACCTCACCCGGTCGAAAAAGTCGTCGTTCGCAAAGGGTTAATAGTACAGTGACAACTAAATAAAATTAATTTTTGAAAATATAGATACATCAGTTTGTAACTTTTAAGTCACACGATCCAATAGAGGGTTAATATTACAGTCCCTGGCCATTGAATTAGGACCACTACAAATTTTCAGTATTTTACACGTTTTTCGTAAAATTAAAAGGCTTGTAAAAATTGTAACGATATCATTTATTAACTACTAACATACAGTACTATTGTACATACACTACTATTGTACATAATGTTATTAACACTAGATTTACGGGGATTAATTGGACCATTTTACGGGTATATTGAACTGTGCTTTTTTTTGTAATAACATTAGTTCATTTTATTTGAAATTAATAGATTTTTATTCGCACAGATTTAGTTAGTACGTTTCTTGCAATTAAATTCTATTTTGAGTGTACATTTTCTACGCAGATAATTATTGCAGTTCAGCATGAAATCAGAAATCCGTCGAATTGACGGGTTCCGTAAATCTAGTGTTAACCCTTTGCCCTATAACCACGAGTCACACTCGTGGCGCCGATTCTGGTTAAAATACAATAAAAAGACGCAATATTTGTGATAAAGTTGAATTTTAACTTTAACTGTAATTTCAATTTACAAGATTGAAAATCAGCAAATACAAAATACGTGTAATATTTCAATACTTTGCGTTTGACGGAGTATAATAGACGCGAATAACTATTGCTAATATGCGTGAAGATTGAAGAAATGGTAAGCCAAGGGGTTAACACGTGTTAATATTTTGTATTTCCATTTTTGTATTTTTGGTTTGATTACCAATTATTGGAAAATAAAAAAAAAAACCATCGACATGCATCTGGTCGACGAAGTTATTAATCTTTAATTAAAGTTTCATAGTAATAAATTATGGAACTGCGTTTTTGTTATATTTTGATGCATCAAGATAAATATAAACATACATGAATTATGTTCGTGTAAAATATACATGATTCGTTAATTAATCGCAGTGTTTAAGGTAAACACAGAAGTCAATAAAATGTTTGCCAAAAATATTTGCAAGGAATACTTATGATTTTGTAAATATTAACAGTAAAACTACCCGAAGTGGTCAAAACGACTGGTTTCCAAATTCTCATATAACTTCCATAAATTTATAATATATTAATGTGATTTTATGCAACCAATATGAATAAAGATTTATTTCCCTTGCGTTTCATATTTTTTTTTCAAATTGTTATTTTGTGTTCTTTGTGTTGAAATTGATGTACTTTTGGTCTTTAATCGATGATTTAGCGTTAAAGATGTAATTCGATTTTTTAAATACAATTAAATACAATAAACCTGTTTAGCTTTTCTGAGAAAGGAATGTAACTTGTTTAACAAAAAATATCCGTAACGATATCAATATTGTGTAAGAAAATGATTCAACAACATTCCAATCGAATATTTGTAATTCGCTGAAATTTATTATATCTCGTAATTATTATAAAACACGATATAAAACGAAAAATAACAAATAAGAGGAAGAGCGTGAAATAATAATATCGACTTTGTTGGATTGAAGTTACCGAAGCGTATTTTAATACCAGGAAACCCAACAATAAATAAGAAACCTGATTCAATTAATTTTCACCGGTGCTTTAATTTCACCGTGATATAATCAACGAGAATTCTACTTGTAATTATTTTTTTTCATACGAAACCTATTAGTTCGAAATGTACATTTTCCGGTGGTGAATATTATTAAATATTTCATCTTTAAATTCCAAGAGATCCATTTTCATTTTTAATTCCAAGAATTCCTAATTTAAAATTACGAGTATTTCATTACCGAACAGACACGTCATTTTACAAATCATCTTTCGTAATGACCAAATGTATAAAAAGCAGTTTCACCGAACATCTGATCGCCTGTATTTAATTAATTTATGCTTAACAAAACCTCGTTTGAGTTTCTCCGCAAACAACCCTCCAATTTCTCGCCCTAATTCAACCCCTTCGTCGAAGAAGAGAAACGACAGAAAAAGTTGGCGCAACGCGAGCTCGATACCGCGCGATAAGTTATAAAACGAAATTCATCAAACCATTTTGCTGGTCGTTGCGTTTTCGAAACATTGTTTTTTCACAATTCTATTTGATACGCGGCTCGCGAGCAACGCGCGCGCGCTCGCCCAACGTGGCAAAAGGACATAAAAAAGCATCTTAATATTTTTCAAATATTCGTGACGTTTTATGGGAAACCCCTCGAATTTCGCTTTTTCACGCAAACGCTTGCCGAAACTGGCTGTACAACAATTATTCCTGCTATGCACTCGATGTTGAATGTATTGAAATCGAAAAAAAAAAAAAAAGTATGTACATGAAGGGTGGAGAAAAAAGGGACAGAGGAAAGAAAAAAAAAAAAATTCAGACTCGCGTGTCAGGCACATCTTGTTCAAGCGGTTACAATTCGCAATACGTGGTGTCCCGCGTGAAATGGATACAAATGAATTTGTACGATTGAAATAAAGCAATACCATTTACAAATAATGGACACTTGCGTGCACCGTTTTTCCCAGTCGCCGACAGCTAGTGCGATTTACAGTGTGAAATTATTCGAAGCTGCGCTTCAACCGATTGGGAGCTTATGTTTTGCGCGTTACTTTTGATTTTTAATCGTTTCTTACAATTTTGTTTTAATCTTACATATATCGTAGTTCATACTTATTAGACTGATTCTGTGTAGGAAAAGAAATTATATATATATATATATATTTATCAACCCTTGGAACATCTAAATTTTTTTAAGTTTCACAGAACTATTGTAAATAATATTCTACTATACTGTATTTATTGTAAATATTATTCTGTTATACTGTATTTATTGTAAATATTATTCTATTATACTATATTTATTGTAAATAATATTCTATTACACTATACTTATTGTAAATATTATTTTACTATACTACAATATATTTATTGTAAATATTATTCAATTATACTATATTTATTGTAAATATTATTCTAGTATACTATATTTATTCGTAGGAGGGCCGCCACATTATTGTAAATATTATTCTATTATACTATATTTATTGTAAATATTATTCTATTACACTATATTTATTGTAAATATTATTCAATTATACTATATTTATTGTAAATAATATTCTATTATACTATATTTATTGTAAATATTATTCTACTATACTATATTTATTGTAAATATTATTCTAGTATATTATATCGATTGTAAATATTATTCTATTATATTACATCGATTGTAAATATTATTCTATTATACTATATTTATTGTAAATATTATTCTACTATACTATATTCATTGTAAATATTATTCTGCTATACTATCGTACTATTGTAAATGATATAAAAAAATATTTGGTCAATTTCCTTTGCTTTAAAAAGAAATAAAAAATTTTCATTTGACGAAAGTACAGAGCAACTTCCGAGGAAAATTACGCACGTCGCTACAGCGGCACCGGAGGAGCGCAAAGGCTTAATTTAAATTATTTACCGTTAAAATCAGCATCTTAACGCTAACGCCACTTACAGTCACCGACGACTAAGATATACTTATTTCTAACAAAGAAATCAAAATGAAAGAATATATAAAAAAAACTACGTAAAGCAAGATAGACAAAGCTTTATCTACATTTTTAACAGAAAATCGCGGAAAATGTTTTCAAAGGCACCGTAGTTATTCTATAAAATTCCTGTAAAAAATCATAAATGGCTCGTTTTGACTACTTTGATAGTTCTAGTGTTAAATACAGAAAGATAAACGTATTTATAAGAAAGGATGAATAGAAGCAATCAAATTGCAAAGCAAACGGTGCTAACCCTTTGTACTCCTACGTCGAGCTGGACATTCCACTTTGCTCCATTCCTTTCAGTTTTAACGCACGCAAAAATCGAAACAGATTTTTCTATATTTTAGAGAATTTTAGGGAATTTTTAGGGAACCCCATTTTTCTATATTAAAATTTAATTTTCTAGGAATTTATCGAAACAGATATGTTACCGATTATAAAAATATGATAATCAAGGCAGATTCACTAAGCTTTTGAAAATAGTTCATTAACCCCTTGGCTGGCACAGATTATTGTCCAAGCACTATAAAAGCACACTATATTTGCGATAAAGTTTAATTTTATCTTTAACTGCAATTTTAATCTACAAGACTGAGAATTAGCAAATATAAATTGCGTATAATATTTCAGTGTTTTGGCTACTGCCAATATGTATAGCTACTGAAAAAATAATAAGACAAGGAATTAAATACGATCCAATTGAACTAAAATATTGAGTATGACTACCAAAGAATATCACTTAAGCGTAACACACCGATTTTAACGAAATTTGCATATAAGATGGTGTTTAAAAAATATTTGACACATATTTCTTTCTGTCTACAATTATCTATATTTAAAGAGTGAAAACAGCATTCAAAGTTAGGGATGAAAAATATATTTCCCTCAATATTTCGAAATCTATTCGCTTCAGAGAAAAATTGTCTCAACAGAAATTGTAGATTTTTTAATGAAAGATTAAACATATTTTCCATCCCCGACTTTCAAGGCTCTTTTCACCATCTAAAGATAATCACAGACAGAAAGAAATACCTGTAAAATATTTTTCAAACACCATCTCGTATGTAAATTTCATTAAAATCGGTGCGGTGCTCTTAAGCGATGCCCCTTGTAAGACCGCAAAAGGGATATTCCAGTTCGATAAAAAAGAGATTAACACTAAACCTACCGACGATTAAACTATACCTGCTTGTATCAACGAAATTACAATAACAGATACTTGTAAAAATACACAATGCTAGAGAAACAAATCTTTGACCATATATTTCACGGAAAATCACAAAAAAATATTCAAAAGTGCACCGTTAATAATTTATAAAATTTCGGCAAGAAATTACGAAACGGTCATTTGACCGCTTTGGTAGATTTAGTGTTAAAGTATCACCCGAAAATAAAACAACTGTACCCAATCCTAACCTCAAAACTAAAACAGACTTACCAAAAAGGATGAAAAAAATGAATTAGAAATTATCGAGTACTTGGTTTGAAACATGGAAGAACAACGTGAACAACATTAAAATAACAAGTATTAATGATCCAACGATGGCTAGTGTAGCCGCCATTTATTTTCCAAGGGCCATGAACGCACGGCCATGCGGGCATCATTAACGCCAACCTTAACCACCCCCCATGTGTGTCTTATGGCCGATCCTCGCTCTCTTCGAGGTTTATTAACCATTTGCGGCGGACTGACCTCTCGCTATCCAATAACTGCTCACCGTACGCCGGTCGTTCCTTTTTATCGTTAGCCGGATAAGGCCAGGTGTATCGCCTTTATTTGCACCGCTGGTCACGTACGCCGATCAGTTCTGTCACTCTCGGGACGCGTTCGTTCCCGAGAAGCTGTCGCGTTTTTATTATTATTATTTTCTTTTTTTTTTTTTCGCTCGCCATCGTCGCCGCTTCTCCATGGATATGCATTGTCACGTTGTATATTTGATACACGCGAAAGTGGCGGTGTGTCGCTTTCAACGAAGCTTTTTTTTCTTTTTTTTTTTTTTTTTTTTTAATGGGAAATCACCATGATACTCGCCGCTTGTTGTTGTTGCTGTTACCGTGACGAAGTTTATAACACTACACCGACGTCGGCTCTTACCCTAACGTTATGGTCTTCGTGACTCTTCATTTGTTTACTCGATGGAAACTAGAGCGTGTAATTAACCATTTCTGCGCTCTCAAAAATTAATCGATCATTTCGTGCGAGAGTGCATAGACGTCTTCCGTAGCGAAGGATCATTTTTAGTTTTGTTTATGTAGTATGCATCATTTTTATTTTATTTATGTAGTATGCATCATTTTTATTTTTGTTTATGTAGTATGCATTATTTTTATTTATGTTGTATATATTTTTAATAAATTAATAGCCATTTCTGTATTCCCAAAAATTAATCAATCATTTCGTACGAGAGTGCACAGACGTCTTCCATAGCGAAGAATCTGTTTTATTTTTGTTCTTGTAGTATGCATAATTTTTATTTTTATTTATGTTGCATATATTTTTGATAAATTAATAGCCATTTCTGTATTCTCAAAAATTAATCGATCATTTCGTACAAGAGCGCATAGATGTCTTCCATAGCGAAGAATCATCTTCATTTTTATTTATGTTGTATATATTTTTGCTAGATTAATAACCGTTTCTGTACTCTCAAAAATTAATCGGTCATTTAGTACGAGAGTGCACAGACGTCTTCCATAGCGAAGAATCTGTTTTATTTTTGTTCTTGTAGTATGCATAATTTTTATTTATATTTATGTTGTATATATTTTTGCTAGATTAATAACTGCATGGATTTGCATACTAAGAGTGTCTTTAGTTAGCTAATAACTAAGCTGCTACTTGAATCCTGAAAATTGTCTACAGGTTGAAAGAACTATTTTGCTAGAAAATGATGAACAACATTGGTTCGAGCATCAGTTTAACAAATATTATTAAATTATTGTATCTTATTGGTTAACTGATTTCTATTACAAAAATTTCAATGCACTGAAAGTATTTTATACTCTATCTATTTCATTTTATTCTTATGAATTCTTCAAACAATTCTATTAGCCATCCAATGCAGTTCTAAATTATCCGAACTATCAATTAACCTGTTCGTCTCTATCTAAACTTTCCATTCCCCTTTATCATCTTCCACACACAATGACCTAACACTACAAATCCTACTTTCTTCTCTCGACACAAAAACGCTCTCATCTAACTGCGATACGCTTAAACCCTCAACAAGTAAAACCAGCAACTCCAACAGAAATCCTTACAATTCTTCCACTAGTTTCTTCCTCCCTTTCTCATTCTCCGATTTAAAATTCAAATATCAAACAGACTCTTTCAGACGCCGCGACCCTCCTTGTCTACGAATCATCTCGAAAAACCGTTAAGATCCTTCTTCCAAACCGCACGAAAATTTTCCCATCCAACTGGACCAACGAACTTCACGCGGAACGAGTTTCACCTGAATGGACCACCACGGCGGTTGCACGCGACTCGTTTCAGAAGGAACTCGTTTCTTCGCTCGCTGGACCGCCACGAGGGATGCTGCGAGTCGTCGGACCGCGGAGCGTAACGCGAACCCCACGTGGCCAACGAAGAGATCACTGCGATCCAGTTTTTTGGAATGAACCAGACGAACCGGTGCAGACCCCACCTGGACCGAAAGGACCCCCAGCCGTTATTCAGGTTTCTATTCGGCCAGGAAGTCCCTTTGATATTCAGATTTGGCCGAGATTCACGCGATCGCGATGATCGGCTTTGGTAGGTTCTCGTGCTTTCAGTGTCGCGCTTGGTTTGTGACGCGCGTCAACGCGATTCTCCGGCAAAGAGATGGGAGTCAGCCGAGACATTTTTGCGACCAAGAATAGAAGAGGGACTCGGTTGGCCGATCTCTTTGAGGACCGAGCCACAAAGAGTCCACCGAGCCGATGTACAAGGAACGATATCGCGGACTCGGTGCTGTGACGTATCACTCGTTTTGTAAGGACGGACGTTACCGCTTCTGAATTTTCCAGGTACTATTTTTCTCTTAATTATTGTGTAGGTTTTGGATAAGTACATTCGGTGCTAAAGGAACTGAAAGTGATTACTAACCGGGCGATTTGGAGCCGGATTTTTATGTATTTAATACTAGGACTAGCGAAGTGGTCAAAGTGACCCGTTCGTAATTTTTTACGGAATCTTTGTAAATTAACTGCGGTACCTTTTTGGAGATTTTCCGTGATTTTCTGTTAAAAATGTAGATAAACTTTTGTCTCAGTTGCATTATATATTATTTTAGATACATTCTACTTTGATTTCTTCGGTAGAATAAGTGTACTTTAATCGTCGGTAGTTCTAGTGTTAAGCGTTGGGAAGAGAAAGAGCGAATTTATGGCACTTTTTGAGAAAGTGAGTTTCAAAATTTTCTATTGTCCAATTTTATATTTTTTTTTTGTGTGTATTTTTAACGTGGTTATTTATGATATTAACTAGCTTAGTAATGAAATGATGTTAGCGTGGTGTATGTTTGTTAATTATTTTTTAGGGCTACTGGTTGATAGCTATTATAGTAAGGACTTGAGTTCGTACTTTATGTTCTTGGCACATCGTCTTTACAGTGCGACTCTCAATTTGTGGTGTACATTAGGATTAGGTTTTTTAAACGTACAAAGGGTGTACTTAATATTTATAATGCAATCCTGGGATAGTAAACGTGTTAAATAGTATTAGAAAATAATTTTTATCCAAAATTTTTAGTTCGCCTTTTCTGTTTCCAACGTCTTATATGCTTCACGTTTTCCAATTTTAAAAATGGTTTAAAATAATATTTTTACTATTAAAATATTTATTATTAAAATATTTTAAGATATTTTAAGATATTTTCTGAGATTAATTAACTTCTATTTACGAAATCGTAACGTCTTTGTCAATGCAGTGTTTTTTTCGTAAGAAAATTAACACTTCTAAATCTTGGCACAAAAAATTATTGAAACCTTTGAAAAAAATAAAAACACCCATCTATCTGGAATTTACATAAACACAGTACATACATACATCCCTAGTAAACTTCGATTATAACTCTCTTAAAACCAATATTCTCTCGACAAAAAATTGACTCTTCGCTTTGAATTTATTATCGCGGAAAAAATCGCCACTCGTTCAACCGCATTAATATTTTGTCTTCGTTCCGCACAATTAATACAAAGCGTCTTCACACACGCGAGACGATACGAAACATTGAATTTTTCAAGTAATCGATGCTCAATCTAAATAATTTGTGTCGATACCGTTCAGAGTTTTTACTCTTTCCTGTGCTCTAATGCCGGAGCATTCGATTAAACTTTCATCAAATAATATTTTCCGACGCGAAAAGCCATCAGTGACGTGATCCAGTATCCGAATTTAAACAAGCTATTCGGTTTGAAGGTTTATCGAATTCTTCGATCTCTGCTTTCCTTTTTTATTTCTTTTTATTTCGTCACCCACGTCGACCGGCCGCGCTTGCGTTCTTTTTTCACCGCTCGTCGAGATCGCTTTAAAGCAGCTTTCACCGGCATTCTTGCAACCTACCGTCTCTCTCGTTTGTCCTTTTTCTATCTTTTTTTCTTCCATTTCTTTCTTTTTTTTTTTTTCCTGCATCGAGCAACGCGCGTCCACTTTCCTCCTCTTTTTTACCCCGACGAATCGCTCAGAATCACCCCGACGTAACGGAATTAACTTGCGATTTACCGATTTATTAGCAACACGCTCCCCTTTAACCCCTTACCGCACGGTTTGTTTCGCTCGAAATAAATATCCTAAGCGTAGGAAGGTCTACCATTGACGAGAAAAATATTAAACAAACGTTTAACGTTATTAACACATTGCATGCGGGTATATTTCGTCGCGGACTT
Organism: Ctenoplectra terminalis; assembly: GCA_019453375.1. Taxonomy (NCBI): domain Eukaryota; kingdom Metazoa; phylum Arthropoda; class Insecta; order Hymenoptera; family Apidae; genus Ctenoplectra; species Ctenoplectra terminalis. The sequence continues at coordinate 18,739 of SMSQ01024984.1, read as the reverse complement.
ACGCGTGTAGCGGGCATTTCTTCGTGAATTTCGCGGAAGTTTGGTCGTTCAGTAAAATCGCGATAAATCGATAACTACTTCGTTCCTCTCGACGAAACTTTTTTTATTTTACACTTAAATATATGCTCTATGATTATTGAAAAAAAAAAAAAAACACCATACACACTTACAATGCCTATTGTATTTATACGGTACCCGCTCTCCAACACAAATCTACTAAATACGTACTTTTACGTGACCCGCGCTCCAGTGACAAATTGCGAAAAACGTAAAAGTACGTTTCCCGCATGCAATGTGTTAACATTCTTATTTATTCCAAAAAAGTGAAACGTGACACGCATAGTGTTCTATCATGAAAAATTGATGTATTGAGTTGTCCGGAAAGTTCGTGCCGATTTTCGGTAGGTGCCATTGGAACAGGTCTGAATATGTCGGAATGATTTAAAACAAATGACGCGTATATATTCTAATGAGCGACGCTTCGGGTATCTTTGGAAAAGAGTTTAGTTAGGATACATTCATTTTCGTTAGTTTTATACCGACGATTAAAATAGACTTATTTGTAGCAAAGAAATCGAATAATTCGAGGTATACGAACAGTAAACATGCCCCAAACTTCTACTACTTTCAATTTTTGAAGACTTTCCATCAGACAGTATGACACGAAACGAATACAAAGACATTCGGTTAAAAAATAGCGAAGAAGTTAACCCTTTATAGCCTGATTGAAAACAAATTACGATTGATTACTGTTTTTCACTTTGATTTGAAAATGATTAAATTAATAATTACTGTAGATGGATCATGGTGTCGCTAGAGTAACACAGTAATCAAATTTAATAGCGCAGCGATAACTGAACAAAATTAATTTTTTAAATATAGATACATCAGTTTGTAGCTTCTAAGTTACACGGTCCCATAGAGGGTTAAAAAGAAAATTACAAAAGCTTGCAAAGGAAAGTCCTATTTTTCTTTAACACATCTTAATAACGTTAGTTGTCTAAATTGTACAAATAAGTCTATTTTAATCGTCTGTAGGTTCAGCGTTAAGAAGAAAATATAAGAGCCTGCAAAGGAAAGCCGTATCTTTGTTTAACACCAGGTTTACTGACATCGATAAGCTCATTTTGATGGGTACATCGAAACACAAATTTTTTTATAATATCATTAATTCATTTTGTGAAAAATTCAGTTTGAAGTAAAATTTCACTAATTTTACTTCAAATTAATACATTTCTACTAGCAAAGATTTATCTAGTACACTTTTCGTGTATAAATTCTATTTTGTGTTTACACTTTCCGCATGCACGATTGTTGAACTTAAGCACGAAATCTGAACTGCGATTTTCAACCCAACTTCGAGGGTTGTTTTCACACCTTCAACATGGATCATTGCAGATAAAAAAAAATACGTGTGAAATATTTTTTCGAGTTCTATAACATATCAAAGTTTCATCAAAATCGGCGTGTGTCATTTGGGTGATGTCCCTTGCGAGTCAAATTGACTGGTTCCATAAATCTAGTGTTAATGTGATTTAATAGAACCTATTAATGAATTATAAAGCATTATTTTTTGAAATTGATACTGTCAGTTCTCAGAAATCAACGCTTAACCCTATCAGCGCTGAGTTGTCCGACGTTAAGCGTGCGCCGTGGACTGCCCACTCCGTACGAGAAAGACTGAATTTTCATTGCAAGGTATATTGATTGTAACTGAAAATAACTAAGTAAATTATGCATATTACGCGTTCATAACCTAAACCGAATGGTTGTGCGAGAACGCATATATGGGTTCATAACTTAAACCAGCGGTTGTGTGAGAACGCATATATGGGTTTGTAGCCAAAATCGAATGGTTGTGTAAGAACGCATATATGAGTTCATAGCGCTGAAAGGGTTGAACAAAAACTTCAGCGTCAGTCCGCAAAGACCGACACAGCGCGTAAAAAAAAACAAAAGAAAAAAAAATTAGAATGATCGTTGCGTAAAATTTCTCCCGCGACTAATACGATAAATGCTAAACACGTGTTGCGAAAAACAGTAGACAGACGTAAATACGCGGCAGCCTCGCTGCGCGTTATAAAACGGCCTTGACCGAATGATACTGAAAAGAAGCTAAACTTGAAAGCCCGCCGCGACAAGCAAAATGAACAAGTAACACAGGGTAACCTCGGCATTCTTGGAAGCCGAGCTAAAACCCGTTGTTCAAGCCGGTGCTTCAGCGCGAATTGCAACTAAACTAAACCGCGTTTTATCCGCCCGCCCCCAACCCGTCCGTTCCACGGCCATTCTCTTCCACCACCGGTCCCCTTTTCGCCCCCGCAGATTCGCGTACACCGTTCTCTACCCTCGACACCGAGTCTCCCGTGGGAGAGCGGTTAAAACAAATGAGCGGGCAGCGGCGGCCTTAAATTAGCGCCGGCAAGGGTGGTTTTCACTTCCACCCTTAAATTAGGACTAAGCCTGCTCTCTGCCTTCAAGTTTCACAGTTTTGATCGGATGAGTTACCGTCGTTAAGAGTTGCGCGGATTAATCGTTCGTCTTTCTTTCCCAATGATCTTGGGTATTAGTGTATCGAAGATCGAATTGTTAGGGATGAAACGTAGCCTTTTTTTTTTATTATTGTAGAGAGCGATGGTCGGAATTTTTTTAACCATTTAAATTAGCGCCGGCAAGTGTGGTTTTCACTTTCACACTTAAATTAGGACTAAGCCTGCTCTCTGCCTTCAAGTTTCACAGTTTTGATCGGATGAGTTACCGTCGTTAAGAGTTGCGCGGATTAATCGTTCGTCTTTATTTGCCAATGATCTTGGGTATTAGTGTATCGAAGATCGAATTGTTAGGGATGAAACGTAGCCTTTTTTTTTTATTATTGTAGAGAGCGATGGTCGGAATTTTTTTAACCATTTAAATTAGCGCCGGCAAGTGTGGTTTTCACTTTCACACTTAAATTAGGACTAAGCCTGCTCTCTGCCTTCAAGTTTCACAGTTTTGATCGGATGAGTTACCGTCGTTAAGAGTTGCGCGGATTAATCGTTCGTCTTTCTTTCCCAATGATCTTGGGTATTAGTGTATCGAAGATCGAATTGTTAGGGATGAAACGTAGTTTTTTTTTTTTATTATTGTAGAGAGCGATGGTCGGAATTTTTTTAACCATTTAAAACAAATGAGCGGGCAGCGGCGGCCNTAATCGTTCGTCTTTATTTGCCAATGATCTTGGGTATTAGTGTATCGAAGATCGAATTGTTAGGGATGAAACGTAGCTTTTTTTTTTATTATTGTATGGAGCGGAATTTTTTTAACAATTTAGAAAGTTATGTTTTTATTTTAAATTTGTAATTTGTATGGGTTTGATTCGAACGGTAGGAATGAACGATTTTTTTTATCTTAGGCATCTTTGTTTTGGTCGAATTTTTATTTCGATTCGTCTTGGTGTATCTCACAATTTTCTCGCGTAGGATACTTGGAATAAGATTTTTAGAAATGTTAAAGAACGAAGCAAATTTAATTTAACAATCGGTATCATTTAAATATTACTTGCAAGTGTTAAGTTTTATTTTTATTTATAATAGAATGTTTTTATATATAATAAAACATATATGATTTTAAATAATAGCAAAATAAAAAAAATATTTTAATACTTTTTGTTATAACATGAACTCTTTATTCACATATTATTCAAAATTAATAAAACAAATCTATAATCGGTATCTTCGGTTATATATGACAATGAACATAAAAGATCGAATATTTATTAATCTGCAAATTCTAATAGTTTGATAGGAACGTTGCCTATTTTTTTAATCTCAATATTTCTAGTTCAAAATATATATTTTCATTTGATTTCTTCTTCAATCAGTATTTTATCAAATATCTTGCAAAATAAAATAGGCTTTCCTGCACGACCATTCATCTACCAAGTATTATTCTAATTCTAGTCTATAATACTATTTCCATACAGCAATCCTTTACTAAAGCACATATACAAATCATACACGTACATTTTGAGTATTATCTCCTGGCAATATTCAACATCCAACAGCGATTGAACGTCACTATTTCATAACGCTCTATAATCTTATACACCATATTCCAAAAGCAAAAGTATCACTAATCTTCAAAATCACCTATTAAATAAAAAAAACCACACGCAACTACGAAAAATCTATTTTTCAAACTTATTGACCATACACCTATCCAACAAAAAAAATATCGATTCCAAACTAAAAAAAAAAACTCCCGACAATTTAGAGATCGCAATATAAGAGTATTTCTAAAGAGAAAAAAGAAAGAAAAAAAAAAAAGAAAAAAAAACTACCACCGCGAAGGTTAATTCTGCACGAGGACGTGAGAAATGAATCCTATTAAAAGCCGCGAAAGATCCTCCGCAATATTCTGCTACGGGAAGATTAAATTCTTTCCTCCGTTATTCCTCTCCAACCAACCCCACCGTTTCTCCATCCAACTCTCTCCTATCCTCTTTTTCCAAACCTCCTCCGAACATCTTCCTCCAACGAGAATAACACCGTTCTCATCCGATTGTCTTCGCGCATCTCATCCCCTAATCACAGATCTAATTGCTACCATTGGCTCTGTCAACCATCGGACGCATCGTTTTTCCCTAAAAGTTAACGGGACGAGTGTCGGAGGCAATCAAGGCGAGGGGTGCGTTCAATCCAGTTCGAAGGTGGCACGGTGTCTCCGAAAAACACCGTGAGAGCTGGATTAGCCGAACGGGGACGACGGGGCGCGAAATCAGTCGCGGAATCGCCCTTAATCCAATAGCGGTCCTTAATAATCGAATAAAGCCGGGTCCGAGAATCGCTTCTAAGCAGACGTTGTGCGAGGTTGTCGCGGGGGTTGGTCGTACAGGGCGAGGAGAGAAGGTGACGCTGGCATAGGAAATCTAGTCTCTCCCACACCCCGGAACACCATTTCCCGGAACTCACTTGGTGTACGTCGCGCGGCTCGGTCGCGGCCATGTTGCCAGAATTGCCACCACCTACCCCCTTTCTCCCTCTTAATATCCCACCGCCTAGTCATCTAGTCCTGCCGGGTCCGCTATGTAAATGTGAACCAACCCGACCCTCCCTCTTCGTCGACCCCCATATACCTCGCCCCTCTTCTATCCCTTCGACTCACCGGCTCTCCTCGCCGCCCCCCGCGAACTACCCCCAACTAGCAGCCCCTAAATCTAAGTCCACCGGAGCGGTACAGTCCCGGGAAAAAGGGGATCGACGCGGTCGGGAAATAAGGAGGCAGATGTGCAGCCATCGCGATTAGAAAGCTGGGCGTCACTGGTGAAGAAAATACTTTGGACGGTTGGAAATGATTCAGGAAAGAGAGGTGGTTTAGGTGATTGTTTTTCTTTTTGTGTTCGTTGCAGTTGGCTTTAAATTCTACAGAGATATGTTTGTTTTTGTTTTTTTTTTCGTTTTTACAGTAGAATTACCGTTTTAATTGAATTGCGTTTTAAATCAAACGCAATTGGTATATTTTTACTAGTGAAGGAATCACATAATATAGAAACATAAAAAGATAATAATTTAATAGAGTTTGTTGCTATAGGATGGGACTCGAATAGTGGATTGCCACGTGGATTCATGAATGGTACTTATTAACACTAGAATTACCGACGATTAAAGTATACTTATTTCTACCGAAGAAATCAAAGTGGAAAGTATGTAAAATAATGTTTAATGCAATTTAGAAAAAAGTTTATATGTGTTTTTAATGGAAAATTGCGGAAAATCTGCTCAATGGCAACGTAGTTAATTTAGAAAGATTCTGTAAAAAATTACGAATGGGTCATTTTGAACACTTTGGTAGTTCTAGTGTTAAATTGATGGCGGAAGGTAGTGTTACTTTATGGAGAGAAAATGGTGGTTGGAGTAAAGATAATTGGGTTAGGTTGTTCTTAAAGTTTCTTTCTGTTTGTTCATTGGTAATGGGTGCCTGATATTTTGTTTTATGCGATGTATTGTTGTTATAGGATTTATCTTGTTCTGTTACTTTTTTGCATTTTTTGTTTAATATAAGCAGGTTTGTATGAATATTGTTGGATAAAGTCATTGTGTGAAGGAGACGAAAATTTTCGGGATAACTTGAGGAATTTTGTAAATTTGTAGAGTGAAGTATAGGAATGTATAGATTGTTTTGTTTTTGTGTTAGTTGCTTTTTGAGTATTTTTCTGTATTTTTGTATAGTTTTGTCGTAGTTTTGTGTAAGAAACTGTTACGTGTTTGTGTAAATAATAGTTGAACAATCAGAAATGCGAATAAAGGGGAAAAATGAATAGGTATACAGTTTTCTAATTACCATTGGTTCGCTGAAACGAGTTAATATTGGATTCTATCTTATTCGTTGCTTAAAATACTTAGTATAAAATATTAAAATAATTTTTTTTAACTAGAGATAATTATATCGAGTCAATAATTAATTATAGCCTTTCAAGATTCTACTAGTTTCGGTTCGCTATATTTCTATACAAAAATAACGATTATTAATTAAAGTTATATGACTGTTATTCCAATCCTTGTAATTAATAATGGAAACGTTGAAAATGCTATAATATAATTCTAAATTGAATAATACATCGCATTGAAAAATAAATATTGATAAATTAATTTAAGTATTAATTATGTATGTTTAAGAAAATCTCGGAATGTATTTAGATTGGCACTTTTATTTTTCACTAACATATACTTTTCAACGATATCCTTTCATATTATACTTCATAGTCAAAAATTCAAACGAGTTTTATTATTATACTCTGACACACATTTCACGTTCTTCAAACTTATTTTCCACACATCGACGCTCTTTCCGACATTTAAATTTCACAATTCTTTCATTCATTATTCAAACATCTTTCTAAAATTAATAGACTTGAAAAAAAAACCTATAATCTTACAAAAATAAAATTTTAATTCTCATAAATTATATACTAAATATTCCTATACAGTTATTAATTAAATTTGAAAAGTTAATACCTAACTGGAAGAAAGAAATACTTAATAATTTAACCCTATCTTCGCAAATTCTTTTCTTCTAAACATCTCCGCAAAAAATTTAATCCTAGAAAACCAAGAAACGAATTTCTGTTCCTCTCCGAATTCCGCTCCCGAAATAACAAAACGGCCAATTCGCTCATGCAACCTCATAAATAATACGCTAAATATTTCTAAATAGTAATTAATAAAATTTGGGAAGTGAATTCAAACCGAAAGAAAAAGATACCAACTTCAAACTCTAACAATTCAACTCTATCTTCTCAAATTCTTTTCCTCCAAACATCCCCGTAAAAAATCCAATCCTAGAACGCCAATAATACATAATTATTAATAAAATCTGAAAAGTGAATTCAAATTGAAAAAAAAAGATACCAACTTCAAACTCTAACAATTAAACACTATCTTCCCAAATAATTTTCTTCAAAACATCCCTGTGAAAAACCCAATCTTAGGACGCCAAGAATACATAGTTATTAATAAAATCTGAAAAGTGAATTAAAATTGAAAAAAAAAGATACCAACTCTAAACTCTAACAATTAAACACTATCTTCCCAAATAATTTTCCACCAAACATCCCCGCTAAAAAACCTAATCCTAAAACGCTAAGAGTACATAGTTATTAATAAAATCTGAAAAGTGAATTAAAACTGAAAGAAAAAGGTACCAACACCAAACTCTAACAATTCAACCCCATCTTCTCAAACTCTTTTCCTCCAAACCTCCCCGCGAGAAAACCCAATCCTAGAAAACCAAGAAACGAATTTCCATTCCTCTCCGAATTCCGTTCTCGAAATAACAAAACGGCCGATTCGTTCATGCATCCCTAACCGGACTACCCTCCGCTGGCAATTGAGCAAGGGGTTGACTCATTACGGGCAAAGAAGTAACAGGAATTCCCAGATTGCTTGCAAGCCTGGGCTCTGGAGCCCGGTTGCCCCCTCGGGCTACGTCGTCGTCATCGCCGTCGTCTACGTCGTCTACGTTTACGTTAGCCGATGCCTCGTCCACACGTACCGCGCACACAGGCGCAGAGAAGGACGCCATTACCCCACGGCAGCAAGTTCTAAGCGCGCTAAATAATGGCCGCTAGAAATTCAACGGGGGGTCGAAATGCCCGTATGGCGGTACGAGTATTCCAACGATGCGGCTCTGTGTTCGTCTATCCGTGTGTGTTCTAACATACGCCCTGCTTCCATCCCCGTAAACCATACTTAAGCGGTCGCACGTGTGTGAACCATCTCGTACGCTGAAAAGGCCACGTACGTATCGTGTGTGTGAGCGCGTGGGAGTGGGTATTAATTTAGGCACGTAGTCCTTTACAGGGCGAGCTAAGAAAAATGCCTGTACGTTGGGGAGCTGGCCCGTTAGAATTTAATCTCACGTCATAGGAGGGCTGCTCTGCTCATCGGCGCGTGTCTACGAGGGTGGCTACAGCGTACACTCGTGCACGTATACAGTGGCACGGTTGGGTGGATGGCGGCGCGGCCTCGACGTCGACCGGAAGGCCGAGTACAACCGGAGGAAAGGGCCACGTAAGAAAAATGCCCGCCGCGAGAGAGAGAGAGAGAGGGTTGGACGAACGTGGAGGAAAGGATGGACGGAACTGAAAGAGGGTTGGGACCGCGAAAGTGGCCGTGTACGCTTCGAAATCACTTATATCCCGTTCCTGGTAACTCCTGGATAAAGGATAGAGACACGTACGCGTCCGCTTAGCGAAAGAATGTAATTACGTAAAGTGTAATTAAGATTAATTGACGCCCACGCGGCGCAGAGCGGGCAAAAATTTGTCGCTTAGGATCTTAGGCGAATTGAGAGGATTTAATCGGGAGAGGTGTTCGATTTGTTCCTTGGTGACTGAATTTTTTTATGCTTCCGAGAAGGTTCCTATGGCGACGATGAATATGATGTTTAACACGGAAAAATTGTAAATAAGATCAAGGTATTTTTATATACTCTAAATATAATAAATATTTCTGAAGTATCTTTCTGGGTAGAAAAATTGTTTTGTAACGTTGGATGGATATATTTGCATGTTAACCTATGGTGCCATGCGATTTGGGAGTTACATACTCGTGTATTTACGTTTAAAAAAATTGATTTCATTTAGTCATCGCTGTACTATTAAATTTTGTTACCGTGTTACCGTAGTGATACCACAGTCCATCTATAGCAATTATTTAAAATTTTGCGATCAAAGTAAAATACTGTAATCAATCCCAGTTCTTTTCTCTGACAAATAAAATTCGGACTACAGAGGGTTAAGAAAATTGATAACGCGGTTAGACAAGGGAACGATACTGATGTAAATTAACTTTCTATAACGTATGCTGAAAACGATATTAAATTGTGTTATAATTTAACGAACCTGTTTTAAACAGTCGAGTTAGTTAAAAAAATTCGCTACTATACTTATTAGGTAATTATAAACTTCCTTTCAAGTTAGTGAAATTAATTAACAAGGTACGAATAAGTAAGAATAAAAATGAAATTAAAAAAGAGTGTTAAACGCGTCCCTTCGCGTGCTAACGAAAATAGAGAAAGAACTTAACCTTTATTAAAAGCGAGCTTTCAAAAAGCATATACCTTGCAACCTGTATGATAACAAGCACGCATCCGCATTGAACGCATCCCCTAAAAAAAGGAATAATCTCCCTCCTCTATCCACTATCCCGTTTCACAACATCCGTGTTCTCTCAGAAGCATATACAGAAGAAACGAAAAAGGAGAAACAAAAAAGAAAAGGAAAAAGAAGAAAGAAAAAAAAAATCCAAATCCCTCTTTCAGCTCTCCGACGATCAAACGTTCCCGCTCGGTTAGCGCATCCCGAAGAGAAAAAGGGAGAAACCGGGAAAGAAAGCGGCGAAGAAAAAACTCTAAATCCTTTCTCTTGTCCCAAAAGGGAGCAGCTAGCTGGTTGGTCTCGGAAAAAGGAAGGCGGAATCATAAGGTAGAGTACGAACAAAGAAAGAAAGAAAAAAAAAAAAAAAAAAAGAAAAAAAGAGGAAGAAAAACCGATGGCAGG
>SMSQ01024983.1:0-10437 GCA_019453375.1 Ctenoplectra terminalis | reverse complement strand
TGTTAACACTAACAATATAGTTTGTAAAAGTCAGTGTACCTTTATCTCACCGCAGAAGATTTATAAGACTTGCACCTGTCGACGCTGTGTACACTGCAGAATATACGTTGCAATGAAAAAGGAAGAAATATTAATAGAATCTTTCAGGAAAATTGCGAACACGGCCAGTAAAGTTGCTTACAAGCTTGCGATAAAATATTTCAGACGAAAGGAATGGCGTTTCGGAGATATAAAATCAGGCACGGTATGTGAAAACTAACTAAGGCTGCCTGAAAACTGACTAATTAGAAGCTCTTCCTCGTGTTTCGTGCAGTTTCTCGGCAAATTTTATCAGCATTATGCTACACATTTAACCAGTTAAGTGTGTTTGATGACTATATTCGTCATGGACATGTAGCAGAATTTTGTGTCACGACGACTATATCCGTCACGCGTGAAACTTTGTTACAATTTGATATTTAAATTGTAATTTTGGCGAAAACTAAATTATATTCGTAAATTTTAATATTTTTAAAATGTTTAAAGGTCAAGACGAAATAAAACGAACAAATAAATATTATAAATAATTTGAGTTGGATTCGCTGGATTATCGCAACACAAAGTTGGTGCGCGCTTTGCAAAGAGATCGCCACAGTTAACTGGTTAAATATTCTGTTAAAAAATCTTTGTAGCGAAATCTTTGTATTTTCATACAAATTTTATTCATTTTTAACGATGCATTTTTGAGCATCTTCCGTAATTTTCTGTAAAATATATGGTTACAGATTTATTTCTCTTGCGTTATATATATTATATGTAAGAATAGTAGTGTATATTAAAGTGCTTTTACAATAGTTGACCTAAAACTAAAACTATGTTTCCTCGGTTCTTTTATATTATTTTCCGACTAAAGGCCGAGCCAATTGGAAACGATGTCCCATCGTATTGGTAAAACTTGAGACCTAGGTTTTATGAAGGGTCTCTCTCTCTCTCTCTCTCTCTCTCTCTCTCTCTGTCACACACACTAAGACATTCTCTACCTACATATATTTTTCAAATATTCATTATTATAATTTCTTTGATACAAACAGATATATATTAATCGTAAAACTTAATTTTAGTGTTACATTAGGTTGTTCCGAAAAGTTTTTTTCCATGTCTTCAAGCAACGACTTCGTTTGGCAGTGTTTGTATCAATATGCAGATTTATCTGTTAAACGAGAGACGGGGGAAGATAATAGACCAAGGTGGATCTTATATAAAATAATAGTATATTGTAAAGCAAAAAATATTATGCATCCAGTACTTATTAATAAAACGAAAAAAACTTTTAGGACAAGCTAATATTATATCGACAATGAAGACAGATCACATTTACCAGTCTATATTTCTTCATGTTATCATGAAGAATAAATGAGATTTGTGGTTAATTCTTCAGTCTTTAACAGTGTTGATTAATTTATTATGACTTATAACCTGATTAATTTTATGCTTCGTTCTGCTAAATTTTGTTCCAGGTTACTGTACAGAATATTATTAGAGAAGTACGATGAGTTTTATTTTCAAACTTTACGTCAATCATTTCTACAACGTACGACTATTTAAAAATTTGTTTACGTGTCTCTTAAAAAATACTTAACTAACAAGGAACGTCACTTAAGTGCAACAACTCAAGTTTTATGAAATTTACATATGATATAGTGTTTTTTTTTATTTTTTCCATATTTAGAGAGTGAAATCCTTTCCTCAATATTTCAGAAATTATTCACACAATTTTTGTTTAACACGTTAAACGCCACGCCGATTTTGGTCGACTTTCCGTTAGGCTGTGTGGTGCGACACTAATTGAAAAACATTTGGTCATAAAATAGTTAAGAATTTAAGAAGAAAATAGCCTGCAAAGGAATGACGTATCTTTGTTTAATGTGATTTAATACAATCCATTAATGAATCATAAGGTATTATTTTTCGAAAATTTCAGCGTCTGTCCACAGGGACCGGCATGGAGTTTAACGTGTTAAACAATTCTTTTCTGATGTGAACAGTTTCTGAAATATTGAAGAAAATATATTTTTTATCCCTAACTTAGAGGGCTGTTTTCACCCTCTAAATATGGATGATCGTAGATAAAACAAAAATATTTGTCAAATTATTTTTCTAATTTATTATTTTTTTAAACACTATATCATTCGTAAATTTCGTTAAAATCAGCGTGTTGCACTTAAATAATATCTTTTATAAGTCTAACTTGTGCGGTTTGCGATGTGTCAACACTAAAACTACCAACGCGGTCAAAATGATTTGTAATTTCTCATAGAAATTTTCTAAATTTTCTACATTTTCTACATTTTATAAATTTTATAAATTTTATAAATTTACAACGTAGCAATTTGAGGAATTTTTCATGAATTTCTATAAAAAAATATAGACGAAAATTTATTCTCCTTGCGTTATATATTTTTTTTTAGAATACCTATCATTCGTATTTCTTTGAGTAAGAATAGGTCTACTTTAATCGTCAGTAGCTTTAATGTCAAGACGCGAGACGTGAAATTAAAGATATCTCATGATCCGTCTACAATGTGTTAACATGGTTTGATAGCGATCGTAATTAGAAATCCACGGCTAACCGTTCAATGATTCGCATGGAAGTCGAACAATATCTCGAAATCGCTTGAAAGTTGGGAAGCAGACTTCGCGCGGCAGGAACGACCAACTTTCCGGCGGATTTTTCCTGCGAACGTAGGTACGGCTGTGAGCCATTAAAAGTTCCATGTTGCTGAACGAATTCGATGAACGAAACTTCATCTCGGGTCGGTTCGAAAAGGACCGAAGTGGCCAATAATTGCGATTTATTCGTTCTCTTTCGTCATGACGTGCCGCTGCGTTAATCGAGGCAGCGCTACAACAATGCTTCACCTCCGACGTTGAATTAATTGCCTAATTATCGAACTGCCTCCGAGAACAAGAAACGACGAAGCCATCTGTTTCGCGATGGATCGCGGGAAAATTTTAGTTGGCTCGTAATTTAAGGGCGAAAGAATAAGAGGGGGTTGCACGCATGGAAAAAGTAACTACTAGTTGTTTTTCAGATCCGATTTTGTAAATACGTGTTGATATTTCAAGGATATAAATTCATATATTTGTTTATTTAGCATAAATTGGGTTCAGATGAGCAAGATGGTACACTTTGTTTGTTGCACAGAATATTTAATAAAAAAAGTTAAATGCGCATAAATATACCATAACTGAAATTCACAACAACTATCAGAATTATTTTATATCAAAATAAACAATGGTATTATCAAGATTTATTTATAATAAAATATATTGCTAATGCTTGATTTCTGGCTGATAATTAATTTCTGACTTGTACACGTGAGTGAGCCTCTCTTGGCTTACTTCATACCCCGCTGCTCTTTTTTTTTTTTGTGTGTAGTTCAGAGATGGAGAGAACTATTGTCAATTTTCGCGCCAGATTCAAGTAGTGATATCGTGAAATATTGATTACATTCAACAATACGTATGTCTGTGTCGTTTATCACAGTGAAAATAAACCGTGTAAGAATTAGGTTTTCACTCTAATTTTTTCCACTTTTTAACCGTTTGGCTGCTGACGTATTTTTTCGAACATATGCCAAAACTGCGGCACTAATTGCGCGTGTATGGGAAAAAATGTAAAACACTTTTCATATAATAAACTTATTCGTATTGCTTTGCAACAAAACNTAAAAACGATAGTAATTTACTCTAATTATTATATAAAATGTAGTTTTTACCAACAAAAATATTTTTTATTCTCGCTTAANGCGCTATCGCGCTCTTCGCATTTTTGGCACAACATAAGAAGAGCGCGATAGCGCTCCTCAGCAGTCAAACGGTTAAAAAAGATAATTGCGAAATATAAGATCAGATTTTAAAATACTAAGGGGGTTGTAAATACCCTTGTCTCATCGCTGATACCTTCTCTGTAAAAAAATTTCAGTTCGAAGATTTGATTTTTGTCGAAATTATTAAATTTCTCATCAGTAAGAAGTGATTAACCGAATTAGTTGATCGAATCATTTATAATTTCTCCCGATTTAAATAATTGCTACTACAATGACATATCGGAGTACAAAGAATAATATATATTAATGCTAGGTTTACGGGCATTGATAGGATCATTTTGATGGGTACATTAAAGCACAGATTTTTCGCGATACGATTAATTTACTTTACTTTAAAAAAATAAATTTCTATTAACAAAGATTTATTCAGCATGTTTTTCGCGTATAAATATCATTTCGAGTTTACATTTTCCGCTCGCATACGTGTTAAACTCAAACACGAGATTTAATACGGATTCCGTAAATCTAGTGTTAACAAATATAAAATTCTTAGTGCAAATATTTTAATTCAATGGTATGGTCTGATTTCGCTGTTAGCCGATTATTCCACGTTTGGTGATACAGAGAAGACATTACTGGCGGAATATTCCGCTTTGTGAGGCGAATGACTTAAAAGTTACCTGCACTATACGTTAGGTCTTATTTTTCTTGCAGAGCCTACTGTTGTAAAATTATTTGTAATGTTATACGAATGAGCGCTATTTTGTTATTTTTACTGCAATACGTACTGTAAAAATAAAAAACAAATGGAATATGATGCTATACTTGCCGTATAAAAAAAATTTTACTTTCGGTGTTTAAAAGAATCGAGAGATACATGTTTTAACCCTGCTACAGATTTTGGGTTAATTTTAATCGAATCGAGTTTTCTTATCATTAAGAAATTTCTTAATTTTGAAAAAAATATAAAAAAAGTTGTTGGTATTATAGGAATTTTTTTATTTCAATTTGATGCTAAAAATACGTTTTTGTCAAAGATAGGAATTTTTTTTAGTAAAATAAAATTGCTAAAAATACGTTTTTCTTAAAATTAGGAATTCTTTTTAGTAAAACAAAATTGCTAAAAATAGGTTTTCTCAAAATTAGGAATTTTTTTAGTGAAATAAAAGTGCGATTGGATCGAAAAGAATCTGAAGATCGTTATAAGGTTAATACTAAATGTCAAAAACCAAATAATTATGGAAAAAAGAAAAAAATTAATAAATGTAATTATTTCCAAACAAAGTTTGATAGCTAAATGTGATTTTTATATCGAGTCGGAAGAAGTGTTTCTTTTATCCATCATTGCGATTATTAGTTTTGTTTACAATTTTAAAAACGACTTAATTTCTGAACGTATATAAAATTACACTAATTTTTAAACATTCTTTCCCTTTAATGCGTTATTTTTTATTTTTCTTGTTTAACACTATTAATAAGATAAACTTAATTTTTTCTAAACGCAAAGATTTATTTTCTAAAGCTTTGTATTTTTCTTTTGGTCTTTTTCTTTGGAAATCTGTATCATCACTTTCTCAAACTGATAAATGGTTTATGCAATCGTGTCTAAAATGATCAACAATTTATTAAATTCTATCATACTTATTAGAAAAATGGATATCCTAGGCACAACCTGCCCATGGATCTGCTATTATCATAAAAATTTATACTTAACTTTAACAAAATTAATTTATTAAATTTTCTACCGAGAAATGGTTGGTAAGAAACAGCGTACTCTACCGACAGTTATTGAAACTAAACATTTTAAGAAGCAATATCTGAACCTACATGCGTCGGTATTATAGGCAATTATTTTCACTTTATACTAAATGAAGTTATTAAATTTTTTCGTGTTAAGTATCAAATCATTGTTGGTATAATTATGAAAAATTTTATTTAATCACAACTTCGTTACAACTTAAAAAAAAAAAAAAAAAAGTACAAATTACAAATTCGTCTATAAATATTTAATTCATAAATTAAAAGGTATATTATAGTTTTAGGACAAATGCACCTTAGTACTTTTATACTCAGAATATACCAATCTATCACAATCGAGCATAAAAAATTAAACATTCCGTTTAAAAGACCAAAAGTGATCGCTTGCAAAAATAGCCTCCACTTGCAAAAATATAATTTATACCATATTATGTAGTTTCTTAAACCGTACAACTTCTATAAGTAACATTTTCTCGTATTCTTTGAAATAACCAAGATATTTAAGTGGACAGAGTTCGCGAGACACACTATGTATACAGTGGGTGATCAAATTATTACGATCAGACGAAAGAGTTACATATTTTACATTTTTGGTAATATTATGTCCTGAATAATAAGAACATATAGGTACCCTTTTTTGTTCTTGACACATAGACAGACAGTTTGACTATATTTTGATTATTTGGCGATACTATTTTACTTGGTTAACACTAGAATTACCGAAGTGGTCCAAATGACTGGTTTTCAATTTCTCGTATAAATTCTATAAATTTACAATGGATAATTTTTATAGATTTTTTGCAATTTTCTTTAACATACATAAATGAAGATTTATTTCGCTTGCATCTTAAATTTTTTTAAAATACCTATTACTTTAAATCTTTTGGTGGAAATATGTATACTTGAATCGTCGGTAGTTCTAGTGTTAATGTACGGTAAGAGGTATATTTGTAATAGGCTAACATTTTACGCTGCCATTGTTCGTTTGCAATAGTGTGACTTGATACTAGTCATTCATCAGATTATCTTTCTTCGCTTGTGTTTTCCTTGATTGTTACTTGTTTTAACATTATTAAGTAGCAGCGTGTGTACTTATTATATTTTTCATATACATTTACTAACTTTAAATTTAATTCGACGAATGGTGATATATATCTTAACAATTTTTTAAATAATTCGTAGCAGATTTAAAATCATTGCTATACGTTATTAAAAATCTAAGAATAACTTTTGTACTGCAAAACGGTGTTATTTCAAGTGTATTTTGAATTTCATTCTTGCTCAAAGTTTGAATGATTTTTGTTTAAATGCAAAAGCATATGTTTGCTGTATACTCAAAAATGATATACACTCCGGGCCATAAGTCACCGGACATTTAACAAATTTAGAATAAAAAAATATTTGTGCTATAGTTATAAAAGGATCCAACCATTCACTAATTTTTCATATTATACAGAACCTTAAATTATACTATCTTCTTAAGAACTTACCGAAAAACCATTTCGAAGTAATCATAATAATTTGATCACCCACTGTAGGTTACAAATTGGCCAGCCGAATTTGAAAAATAGAAAGTAAATGTGGGAGTTGTGTGAAATTTATTTTGACGTTTATTTCTTTCGCAAATATTCTAATCATTTTGATTGGAAAGTACAACTATTTAACAGGAAAAATAAATAATTAAAATCGTAAAAATTATTCAGTTCTATATATTGATGATTATAATTATAATTTTCCACACATTGATAATTAATACCAGTGTCAGATATTACTTAGATTTTTTTTTTCACTATATATCGCTTAACGGAACAAGTTATATTGATTAAAAAAACTAAATTAAAAAAAAATTAAGTAATTAAAATTAATTTAAAAAACTAAAACAATTACTGTAGTTTATTGTACAGAAAATGGTATAGAGGCACAGAAATTCGCAAACCAATAGAAAATGCTAAAAACAAATATTTTGTAAAATCCCAAATGAAAATTTAGCTTCCCCAGATAAAATTTACATACAAGGAATATATTATTTTAGAAAGGACAAAATTTTTATTTATATCCACACGATAACAGCGGAAAGTTATTTTTTATATTTTGCAAAAATATACCAGACGTATTTTTATCAGTGCTTGCTTCTGTTTGATTCTCCATACTTGAAGCTCATCCTACACTCATCAGATCGGGTTCACCGAAGATTTACTGTTGCCAGTAACGAGCTGCGATATCTCCGACACTTTGATACACCTAAGTGATATTTATGACTTATCCAGTTTAATAAGGATGCTATTTTTTGATGCACCTTTAAACCTCAATTCTTGTAGCAATCATTACAGTCTATTGATTTAATGTTGTTTAACCACGCGATGTAACCATGCAAAATTAAGATAACAGTATACCTTAGTAACTTCAATTTTTATTTTATATCTGTTACAAAAACTCACGATTGCCTTATTTTAGTGCTTATATAACTATTTATAATAAAATTAACGAATTTCGTGTAAAATATAAATTTAATTCGATAGAAATCATTTATTTAAAATACATAATTAAATGTATCACGGTTATTGCAAAAGCAAAAAATGTAAAATATAGTGCAGGGTGTTTCACAACCATGGAGAAGTTTTCCATCAGAGAAGGAAATGTTAATAATTCGTTAGGAATATTTCTTGTTTAACCGTTTGAGTGCTGAAAAATTTTCTTGTATATGTGGTAAAAGTGCGGAATAAAATGCGTAGTTTTTTTTGTGGAAAATAATAAAAACGATAGTAATTTACTCTAATTATTATATAAAATGTAGTTTTTACCAACAAAAATATTTTTTATTCTCGCTTAATACAAGAGTGTTTTGCTGCACAAATTCCATGAAGTCTTTTTTTACATATGGCGCAAAATTTCTGACACAACAAAAGAGAAGCGCGATAGCGCTTCTTCGCGCTTAACCCATTTGCATCACGACTTAAATTGTAGAGACCCTCACTTATCACCGAAGTCTACACGATTGATCATTTTTAAGTCGTCCCGATTTAAATATTTGCTATTATGTATCAATACTAATTGATTATAATGATATATCAAAGTACAAAGGATAATATGTATTAATAAATAGAAAATTCTTAGCGGAAATATTTTTATTCAACGGTATGGTACGATGTCGCTGTCGGCGGATTATTTCGCGTTTGGTGATATAAAGAAGATATTACTCGCGGAATATTCCGCTTCGTGATGCAAATGGGTTAAACGGTTAATAAACATATATTCAATCTTTTTTTTATTTTTTTTATTAATCCTTTGCCTTACAACCACGAGTCTCGCTCGTGGCGCAGATTATGGTTCGAATATAATGAAGACACACTGTATTTGTAATAAAGTTGAATTTTAATTTCGACTGCAATTTCAATTTACAAGATTGAGAATTAGCGAATATAAATCGTGTATAATATTTCAATGTTTTGCACTTAACACAGCGTTGAAGCAGTGAATAGCTATTACTGACATATATGAATACAAAATAAAAAAAAAAAAAAAAAAAAATGGCAAGGGGTTAAAGAAGTTTTTAAGATGCAAATTTTAAGCGTCTATCGACGAACAATTTGTCTGACTGTTTCCGTCAAGTTTCTGTTAAGTTTCGAGCTACAAATCAGATACCGTTTAATGCGGAGAATACGCCGTTCCTTTCCTGCATTTAAGTTTTAGCAATCTTTAATAATATTAGTCACAATATTCGTTTAAAATTCGTCTAAATACGATTAGAAGCTGCAGCATATTATTCATATTTTTGACAATTTAAGAATTGTTTTGTACGTGTTACATAATAATTTGATAATTTAATTCTGGACTTTCATGTTTTTGTAGAAATTTGTTTATTGGAGAACATTTCACAATTTATTTTACGCTCATGTGACAGTTATTATAAAGATTAAATTAATATTTTCGTAATATCTACCATATTTCATAAATCGTAACATTTACAGCATTTTTTTAATCCTGTTACTATGATTAAGTATTATGAATAAAAATGATTCAGATCTGTGCCAAGGTATTAGATATCGTAAGAAAAATCAAAGAGATCATGTATAGATAAACTCTGTTGACGTTAATGTAAATACACTTAGTCCTCCTACAACAAGCTTTCGCTCTAACACGATGAGAGAAATTGTAGAAATTCTTTTGTAACATGTACTTTCTACAGCACAGTTTCGCTCTAACATGATAAGAGAAACTGCGAAAATTCTTTTATAATTGCTTGTCATTTATGTTTTGTGTTATATATATATATACTAACAATAAGAATCAGTACAAAAAGGAGGTTAAGTTCCAACACTTATTAAAAACAAACAATTTTTCAAGTTAATTTCTATCAGAAATACTAATATATATTAATAAACTTAATAATATTAACATATATTAATTTTTATATATTACAATATTTCTTATATACTAATATGTTAATAATATATAATTTAACATAATAATAATAATAATAATAATATAATAATAAAATATTAATATTATTAATATACATTAATATAGAATATTAATATATATTATTGTAATAGTATTAAATTATAATAGTAATATATTATTATAATAATATTAATATAGAATATTAATGTATATTATTAATATATTACTAATATATTATTATTTCATTTATTTTTATATATTAATATTNTAATATTAACATATATTAATTTTTATATATTACAATATTTCTTATATAGTAATATGTTAGTAATATATAATTTAACATAATAATAATAATAATAATAATAATATAATAATAAAATATTAATATTATTAATATACATTAATATAGAATATTAATATATATTATTATAATAGTAATAAATTATAATAGTAATATATTATTATA
>SMSQ01024973.1:17054-55898 GCA_019453375.1 Ctenoplectra terminalis | reverse complement strand
GTGACGCGCGATAATAGACTATTAATATTACAATAATTCCTTAATTACGCAACACTCTCGTTTGACGTTCTCTCAGCACTCTGTTCTACTCTCGGTTCAACACTGTCCCACCTACGTTCAACTCTTTTTTACTCTACTCCACGTTCAACACACTCCCACGTTCCGTTCAACTCTCTCAACAACACTGTCCTACGCTTTCTCCAACTCTCCCCGTTCAACCCTGCTTTTCCTTCGGTCCAACTCTCCCTCCGCCTCGACCCATCGTCCGTCCGTTGGGTCCGGTCCCTGTCCCGTTGCGCCTTTATTGCCTTCCAGAAACTGTGAGTTCTTAAAACTACGACAGTACACATCGATACTCCATCTCAAACGATCTCTGTATTTTCTCATAGCAGATGTTCGGTCGCATCACCGGACAATCAACCACCATAAACCAATTAGCTCAGCCCTACCATAAAATCCTANAACCCATTCGGGTTGATGCAACTTTAAATTTAAATTAAAAAAAAATATATATATTTATCAAACGAATGGCAACGAGATATAAATTAAACAAATTAATCGAATAGAAATTATTAACACTAAAACTACCCGCGATTAAAGCATACCTATTTCTATCGAAAGAATCGTAATGAGGGTTATAGGTAAGGTTATAATAATAACCTTAATAAATAATAATATAAAAAGGTATATAAAAAAATACGCGATGCGACGTAAACAAAGCTTTGTCTACGTTCTTAACAGAAAATCGCTGAAAATTGCCTCTGAGATGCCACAGTCCATTTATATAATTTCTACAAAAAATTATGAATGGGTCATTTTGACCACTTTGGTAGTTCTAGTGTTAAATTGAACTTTTTATTTTTAAATATTATACTAAATTATTAAATTTCCATTAAATAGAAATTTAAAAAATAGGATATTAGTCTCTGATCTCTCTAACATTATGCACAGTTCTCTTTTAATCGAAATAACCGCAACTGTTTATTTCTTCATTTTCTCTCGACTAAGTAATCACTGACAGTTCGGAATTTTAGTTTGCATGTCTCGCTAATTGCTGTCCGGTTAATCAGCGTCTAGGTAATCAGTATTTTACTGTATTTGGAAGGTACGAGTGTACACCTCCAACCTGTGCTACCAGTTACAATTAAGGAAACGATCGAAGATTACGCTTTACGGGTGATAAATTTACAAGCGAAAGGAATAAAAAGTAAATTGAAATCAAAATTCAGGTTCTTTTTTGCGCAGCAAAGAGCACGCGACACATCTCCCTTGTTATTTCACTCAGAACCATAGTTTGGAATAAATCTTTCTTTATAAAAAAATATTATTAACACTTTACCAACCGGAAGCCTATTAATCGGCTTTTTACAACCAATGTTTATCTACCGCTTGCTGCTTAATACTAACATTATGAAAATTAAAAATTTTATTAAATTTAATTACTCTACAATAAGAGAAACGATATACCGAGTGCTCTCACGAATTTCGATTTAACGATTTATATTTCCGCACGATAGCCAAAACCGAGCCGGTGTTAGCGATGCATCCGCGCTCGAATGAACCGGTTGGTAAAGTGTTAACACGTTCGCGGACATGATGATGCAGAATGACATGAATGCTATAGCATTCAAATCTTAAAGTCAATTATTTTGAATTTCATTTTATATAACCTTAAGTTTTTATTTTATTATTAATTTTAAGTTCCATCGTATATAACGATTAAAATATGATAATCTGACTACCCTTGTAAAATGTGTTTAACACGTTAAAGCGCCACGCTGAAATTTTCGTTTGGGCGTCGTTGTTTTCCGAAAACTGACAGTATCGATCTCAAAAAATAATAGCTTATAATTTATCAACGAGTTCTATTAAATCACATTAAACAAAGATACCACTTTCCTTCTCAGTCCTCTACAATTTTCTTCTTAAATTCCTAATTATTTTGCAACCAAATATTTTTCAATTATTATCACGGCACACGGTCTAAAGGAAAATCGACCAAAATCGGCGTGGCGTTTAACCTGTTAAACAATATACTTAACCACTTGACATACAAATAAAATGTGCGTCGACGCGTCCGTAGAATACCATTTAATTTGGCTCAACTGTGGACACTCAGGTACAAGCTTAGAAACAGAACGTTTCATTTTCTATATAACATACAATAAAGTTGATATATAATGTTAATGTACAATAATTATGTAATACCGTAAGGTATGATACATCTAAAAATATTAGGTTGTCCCGAAAGTTTCTTCCGTTCTCTTCACGCAGTGGCTTCGATTGCCAGCGTTTCTATAAACATGAGGGCTAATTCGTTAAATGAGAGACGAACGAAGATAACAGAGCGAAATGGATCCTATATAAAATAATAATATATTATAATAAAATATCATGCGTTCATCACTATTAACCAGTTAAGCGTGTATGACGACTATATCCGTGATGGAGATGTGGCAGAATTTTGTGTCACGACGACTATATCCGTCGTGACACAAAATTTGTTACAATTTGATATTTAAATTGTAATTTTGCCGAAAACTAAATTTTATTCGTAAATTTTAATATGTTTAGAATGTTTAGAGGTCGGTACAAAATGAAACAAGCAAATAAAAATTATAAATAATTTGAGTTGAATAAAATTATGTTGTTGAAATGGCACGATAATAGGGAAGTTTATCTCGTAAGTAGCGTCCATAAAGACAACATCGTAGAGATAGAAAAAAGAAATGTAATAAAAAAAATACCCGAAGTAGTTGTCGATTATAATAATAAAATGGGTGGAGTAGATACGAGTGACGGCATAATTATTGCATACTCAACTGCAAGAAAAAGGTTAAAGAAATATTATAAAAAAATATTTCTCCACCTTATAGACGTCGTATGTTTAAATTCATATCTAACGTATAAGAAGAATGGTGGAAAATTAAGCCGAGTAAACTTTTTATTAGAATATATTGAGGATACAGTTGCGTCGTATCCCATCGAATCGCGAAACTTATCAAAATCTCCATCAACGACATCTAATGTTTCGCGCTTGATCGGAAAACATTTCCCGGATTACATACCAGGCAGTTCAACAACAATAAACCCTTCGCGAAGATGTGCTGTTTGTTATAAAAAAAATATTAGAAAAGAATCGCGGTATTGGTGTCCGACGTGCAAACTGCCACTATGCGTTGTTCCTTGTTTTCGTGAATATCACACGACAGCAACAATTTAAATTTCCATTCATTATGCATAAATATATGTTCACATTAAGCGACTGTACAAATATTGCTAATAAAATTGTTCATTTTCTAAAATCAATTCGTCATTTTGACCCGATATTTCAACAGCGCCACTTACTCTGTGTTTGACGACTATACCCGTCATCGCTTGACTATCGTGACATACACTGGTGCGCGCTTTGCCAAAAGGTCGCCACGCTTAACTGGTTAATAAAACGAAAAAAACTTTTGAGACAACCTAATATTTTGGAACATGTAGCGGCGTTCGCCGAAGACAGTTCTTGACGCCTCGAAGACGTCAAAGTCTACAATGGCACATGAAATGAATCACGTCTCCCAAACGTCATTGTATATCAAGGGGTTAAATTTTGTTACGTATATTTTCATTAGATCAACAAAAACTGTATCGATTAGTATACCAAGAGCTCCTTCAATTCCGAGAGCACAGTAGCGAAAGGGTTAATTCGAAATTGGACCGGAGCCACCTTGGACACTTTAACTTAACTAGTTCTGTTATATTAGAAGGATGGGATAAAAAAAAAATAGTAGAACAATCAACAAAACGAAACTTATAATTTTGAAAGGGAAGGCAAGACTGATACAACTTTTCCACCCCGCGTTCAGCTTAAGACTAACTTTTCTCCCAAAAAATGTGGCTCGGAGGCCCACGGATGTTCTTATCCCCCCTCGGGCTTTTCCCGCTTTCCTCCATGCTGTACGCATGTTGCCAGCAGCAGGCCCCAAAAACGGTTTACAGTTAAACCCGAGGGACGATGGTCAATTCAACAAGTTCATATTCAATAATTGTTAAGGACAGCGAACTTCCAGAGACACAGATTAAATAGGACCAGCACATTAAGGAATTTACAGCACCTTTGACATCGGTGGCAATCGGATACCGTCATCAGGTGCAGCAGCGCACAAAATGGCGAACCACCAGGCACGAACATTTGGTCCAGGCACGGTGATGGTTGTCAAGAATGACAATCTTCACCATTCAACGAGAAAATGGGCCGTATCACCGGACTTGATACTGGCATGAACGAGAACTAGGATGGCATCAAGTACAACATCCAAAGACACATTGATAGCGAACAATCAACGTGAACAGCATCCTCCCAATCGAGGGAAATTCAATCGTCGTGACACAACGACGAAACGAACATAGTACTAAGTTAACATTATGAACTCTGCACCATTTATGTACATATTGATAGTTACAATTTAGCATATCGTATTTCTCATATAAGTATAAATGCATCTGAATTTAGTTGAACACGAGCTGTTCAAGGTGGGCGGCATGTTAAGGACAGCGAACCACTTAATTTATGATACGGACGAACTCTAGCTATTTTTGAGAACGGTCATTTTCACATCTGGCATGTTATTAGTTTACGACCTAGAAACCGGCGAATATTTCGGTGTTTGTCGATTTCTGCTCAATAGCAAAGTGCCGTACCCTAAAACCTCACTAAGAACTGACGCACGTGTACTTGAGCTCTGACCTTCTGACACCGTCACATATGAACCTACCTGATTTAGGACTGACGCACCAACTCTGAGGGCGTGACATTGACCAGCTCTCTTGACACCAGAATTTTCAACTGATTGGACAAAGCATGTCTCCCACCCTCTTGGCGACGACACGCCTAACAAGGTTTGAACGAGAACTGTACTAGTATTGAACCAAGAACTGTATTAGAACTGTATTAGAATTGAACTAGAATTGATCAAGCATGGGATAAGAATGGTATTGTGGGAATGGTAAGACTGAGGTAAGAATGTTTAGTCTGGAGTGATAGAGGTGTGAATAAAGAGTGTTTGGGACAGTGTGATCGAAGTGCGAGAGACGAGTGTTTGGGCCGAGCGATAGAGGTGCGAGAGACGAGTGTTTGGGCCGAGCGATAGACGCGCGAGAAAAGAGTATTTGGACCGAGTGACAGGGAATATCATGTGACCGAAGAGTTTCTGAGAATGCCTGAGCAGAGTGAAAGAGATTGAGAATAGAAGAAGAGAGAATGAAGGTATAAATGAATGGAGAAAACGCGGAGAGAGGTAGTTGAGGGTTAGTCGGAGAAGAGTCAGAGAACAGTCAGTGAGAATTGAGTCAGAGTCGAGAGTCGAGTAAAGAGAAATAGAGAACGAGTATTGGATTATTGAGCCTAGTAATTAGTTAATAAATAGTTATTGTTCTTAAGACAGTATCCATTATTGAGTATTTGTAGAGACACAAGAACTGAACCAAGAACTGTACTAGAACTACATCAGCAATCAGCTGCATCAACTATGAGAACTGTTCGGTCCTAAACGGCTCCGAATAAATTAGCAAGGAGCCTAAAGCAAACCATCACGGTTTATGACATGGTAGGCTAGAGACAGCTAATTCTTGGGTGCCATCTGGCTTGCAGACTATCGATGGCACGTGCAAGTTTTGGGCCCGAGTAGCGGTGCCATGTCATAAACCGGGAAATACCAAGGGGGTAGGTTGGCGCGACCGAAAATGTTTCGCCAACCTGGAGGACCACGTGGCGACCAGAAGACGGTCTCGTTGCCAACTCGCGGCCTACCTACTCCGTAAGATGGACACAGTTCCCCTTCCAGAAAATAGCACGCCAAGGGCGTATTGGAAGGGAGGAACTGTGGCTATATAGCGAGGTGCAAAACGCGCCCCGAGACCTTTTGATAGACATTTTTGAGACACTAGACTTTTTGATAGACATTTCGATACATTTTGGCTATAGACTACAGGGTAAGACACTTCGGTCTTACCCCCTGTAGATTGGACACAAGACAACGCGAAACATTCGTTCCAAGACTGAAAATTATAAGGCTGTAATATTCTAAAATGTCTTCACTCAAAAATAGCCTCTTAATTGCGAGTCTGTCATAAATCGACCAACGATAATCCTCACGTTTCTGTTCCTTCGGACGGAACAAGATATCTAAATAGAAAATTTTCAATCAAATAACATTCTAATGTAAAAGAACATGTTTCCTATCCAAAAAAAACTGAAAACAATGGAACAAAGTAAAATATCGAGTCTGGCTCGACATAAGACCGCAAAGGGTTAAAGTATTGTAGATACTTGTATATCGACAAGGAAACAAAACCTGAGATACAGTCCACTTAAAACACATACGAAGGGGATTCAACAATTCGGTTGGATTACACCGCGTCGTTTACTCATCGCCAATCGCGGTCGACGCTGCGACGCACAAACAAGAACTATTGTGAACTATTACACTGTGAACTTGTATTATCTGAATCAAATATATTATCTGTTATTGTTATAAATCGTGTTGGCATCTTTGATGCTATATAATCGACTCCACGAACACTGTGGGAGTCAACAATAATATACTTTTAACACTAGAACTACCGACGATTAAAGCATACTTATTTCTACCCAAAAAATCATAATGCACTGTATATAAAAAAATACGCAATGCGAGGGAAACAAAGCTTTATCTACTTTTTTAACAGAAAATCACGGAATATTGCCTCTGAGATGTCATAGTATATTTATAAGATTGCTGTAAAAAATTACGAATGGGTCATTTTGACAACTTTCATAGTTCTAGTGTTAAAAACTCAATAATTTGGCTGAATTTTCACATTTTCGTTGCCAGTAACATATCTAGATAAAAAAATTTCCATCAAATAACATTTCAATGTAAAAGAATATGTCTCGTATCCCAAAACTGAAAACGATGGAACAAAGTCGAGCTCGACGCAAGACAAGGCAAAGGGTTAAAAATCAATCAGAAGCATCTTCTACGACCCATCGAACGAAAAGAACTCGCAACGGTGTTAGCGAAGAAGCCGACGAGCGCGGACATTATTCCGAAACGGAACTTAGAAAATCGACGAAGCGGCGAAGGTTGTCGCGTGTATCGGTGTCTTATCGGTATGGGAAGCAGATACGAGGCGGCGGAGGGCTGACGAGGGTGTTCCTCTTCGCTTATCGTCCTCCCTCAAGGAACCGAGGCACGCGTTTTATCAATTTTTCCCTCCCTCGGCCGTACTTGGTTCGCCCACTGCTGTCGTAGTTTTCGTGAAAAGAGGCGGCCCCGTCAGACATTGATTGAAAGCTTCGGCCCGAGCTACTCTTGTTTCTTCTGCCCAAAGACGGTCGACGATCGCGTGAATCGCGGCTTGATTAAATTTATGGATCGGGAAAAACGGTCGGCTCGTAAAACGCGCGCAAGGGCGAAGCTTTCGAGCGTGGACACGCGTCCTCGTGGCGGCTTCCCTCTCGAATTAAGGGGTCGCAAAAGTCTTAACTCGCGTGTATACGACGCCTCCGCGAGGATGGGCCATCTCTCCGACCCGTGTCCTTCGATTTTCCTCGTAACGCGACGTACCTTTCGGATAAGCCCGTATTCGCGGATACGAGCTCCGTCGTAAAAGTGGCTCTGCAGCCACTGCGAGCTGTATCGTGCGCGCTCGTTCCTGTGTTTCGCTTCTTTTACCGAGCCCTCCAATGTCCCTTGAAGACGTCCAAGGACTGTCTTTCGGTGGAACGTCGGCCAGTTACTGGCACAGGCGCGTATACGTGTCGTGGTACGTGGCATTAGTTTTTATTTTCCGCAAGACCGTAAACGGGACTAATAGCCGAACTGGCTTTTCGGACGATAATAAAGCGGGGGACAAGCGCGAATGATCCTGTAGGGTTACGGTTATCCGCCGTGGTTATCCGCTGCGTATACGAGGGTTTTACGCGAGCCTCTTTTCAATCTTCCGCGTTGGGCGGCCAGAGTATGTGACTTTTGTTAGGGGCTGTAGATATACGTCTCGTGGCATTTGTTTTATTACGTGTTCGAGGTGAGAGGTCGAAGCTTTTCTCAGAGGTTTTGAATGAATCTTAACACATTTGCATCGTAAGGGAATACGAAAAGAAGGTCTTTATCGCTAAATTTCTTTTTTTTTTTTTGTTATATTTAACATTAGATTTACGGACTGAGGCAATTTGACTCGTTAAAAGTTTGATTACTATATTACAGGCAACCCTCCTATAACACGGTACATTGGTTCCCAGAAAATGCGGTGTTGTGTGGAACCGCGTTGTATGAGAGCCAGAGCCAGTACGAAAAGGGGGGTTACGTTCCTAAAACTTATTAACACTAGATTTACGGGACCCGTCAATTTGACGCAGTTCAAATTTCGTGCTCAAGTTTAACAATGATGCGTGAGAAAAATATAAACTCAAAATGAAATTTATATAGAAAAATTGACTAAACAAAATTCTGTTTATAAAAATCTATTAATTTGAAGTAAACCGAACTAATGATATTACAAAATATTTGCATTTTAATGTAGCCATCAAAATGATCCAATCAAGGTCCGTAAATCTTGTGTTAAAAAAGGCGTTAACACGAACCTTGTGGGAGCTTAAACAAAAATTTTATAATTTTACCCACTGCACAGTGGATCGAACACTCGACTATTATTCCTTTATAAACACTGTTAGACGAAATCACTGGGCGAAGAAAGAAATTTTCAGGTCAACCTAATACATCTATACAGTTTTTTACTTAAATATAGTTTATAAATATTGTAAGGGAGGAAAAAAGAGAGAGAGACGGAAGTACAGAAGACACTAACACTTTCTGAAGTCTTTGTCAGAATAATCGAGCTCTGTGGCGCGTGGGAATTATTTGGCTTTATTAAATAACAATAAAAAATAATAATACTGAAGTTTAACGATACTAACAATACTCTTAATCACTCTATGTCTCTCCTCGCTACTCTCTTTCCTCTCTATCTTTTTTCCACATACACCCCTTTTTCACTCGCACTCAAAATCTTCGCATCCATCCCTTCCAATCACGCAGTCACGCAGACTTCATTCCCACGGCCCAGTTTCTCGGTTTCAAACATACGCTAGACATAACCCAGACACTCTTCGCTAACATTCTTTCAACCACCCAAGATTCGTCCACGGTCACACTTTTCCAAACATACCCGGATCAGTCTCACTCGCAACCATAAATACATTCGCACCACCACTCGAGAGGCCCATCTACTGGCGCCGTCCCGTCCCAGGTAGTGGCGACTCTTACAATATTTAATTATTAAGAATTAAGTATTGGTAAGTGATCGTGACGCGCGATAATAGACTATTAATATTACAATAATTCCTTAATTACGCAACACTCTCGTTTGACGTTCTCTCAGCACTCTGTTCTACTCTCGGTTCAACACTGTCCCACCTACGTTCAACTCTTTTTTACTCTACTCCACGTTCAACACACTCCCACGTTCCGTTCAACTCTCTCAACAACACTGTCCTACGCTTTCTCCAACTCTCCCCGTTCAACCCTGCTTTTCCTTCGGTCCAACTCTCCCTCCGCCTCGACCCATCGTCCGTCCGTTGGGTCCGGTCCCTGTCCCGTTGCGCCTTTATTGCCTTCCAGAAACTGTGAGTTCTTAAAACTACGACAGTACACATCGATACTCCATCTCAAACGATCTCTGTATTTTCTCATAGCAGATGTTCGGTCGCATCACCGGACAATCAACCACCATAAACCAATTAGCTCAGCCCTACCATAAAATCCTAGACCGAACTCCTCAGCCTCGTCACTTTCCTTACCTCCCGGGTTTTTCCTCCATATCCCGTTAACTCAAACTCCTTCCACCCTCACCTTCTCCCTCCATCGCCGTATTCCTCTGACCAATTAGCCACCTTCATGTCCGATTCCTTGTTACCCTTTCCCTTCCAACTTCCACCGATCAACATTCAGCACCACATATTTTAGCATATAAATATCACCACAACATCACATTAAAAGGTCAAGATATTACTGTTACCATCACACCATCAACGTAGAAACACCAGCAACTTGTACAACTCAGCATCAACTATACATTAAATAATATATAACGTATCTGAGTGGACTCCATCAACCATCATCCTGAAACACCATCTTATAGAACTAGCCCTCCCAGTATTAAGTTAGTGGGAGCGCAGCGATAATCGTCGCAACGTAGAAGCAGTTGCTTTTGATCGCGACAAAGAATATCGTACAGTAGAGAAAATAATATAAGACCATAAGATCATAATTTCTGTAAAGAATTCTCCAGGAAAGCAATTCGGTCGACGAAGAATCACGAATGGACTTGGCCATCTGTTCGTAGCCGGTATCTGAGTTTCGAGCGAGAAATTATCGAAACGGCTTGGCCACGTTGTCGTTCCATTAGAGGAAGAGGCGTTATTAACGCTGGCGAGACGTTCAAGGACACGGTTAATTAAGAAACAGCCTCGCCATTGCGAACGCACCGCGTTCAACCTCAACTGCTAGGGCGAAATGCTTGTTACGTAATTGGCAAGGTGGTGGTTGACTTTGAAAAAAAAAAAAAAAATTATGAAACGTGTCTGTTAACGTGTGTTCATTCACCGGAGTGTGAAATGTGTTTAACACTGAAAAGAAATAAAATTGATAGGCGTTTTAAAAAATATATAACGCAAGGAAAGCGAATCTTTATTCATATTTTTTACGGAAACTCATGAAAAATCCTCGAAATTGCATCATTGTAAATTTATGGAATTTCTATAAAAGTTTGACCGCTTTGGTAGTTTCACTGTTTAATTATTTAGTATTTTTTTATACCAATTATTTCACTCAGATTCCTCGCCCTGACGTTCCTTGAAGAGCATATTGAGTAAAACAAAAACAATTAACTTTTGAACTAAAATATTCAACTTCTACAACAATATATAACAATCTATAACAAAATCTAAGTAACATCAAACCGCCGTCGTCGCTAATGCCGCTTAATTTTCAAAATAATTTTCTATAAACATGTTTAATACTAAACGTAGACCTATTTGCATCCAAAGAGATAAAAATAATAGATATTCTAAAAAAATACCTAACGCAAAGAAAACAAATCTTTATCGATATCTTTCACAGAAAACCACGAAAAATTCCCTCAACTGAATCGTCCTAAATTTATATAATTTTTACAGTAAAACCTGTTTTTATGCGGTAGATAGGGACCGCATAAAAGAAAACCTACCAATTTTATTTCTTGGGGTACAAATCGGTAGTTTTAGTGTTAAAAATAGAAAGAAAAAACAATCTTAAGTAGGCGGTATTCAGAGCTATTGAACACAATTTACATACAGCTCCATCAAGCACTACTATTTACCAACCATATTCTAAAATCAAATATCACTTTGCACTCGGCTGTCGTCGCTATGGAGACATGCATACTTTTTATTTTCTTTCTAATTTATTTATTATATCTTTCATTTTCATCAATCCTTTTAGTTTCTATTTCCTTTCTAATTTATCTAATTAAACATTATATTTTCATTAATTCTTTTATTTTTTATTTTCTTCCTAACTTATTTAATTTATCTTTTATTTTCATCAATCCTTTTAGTTTTTATTTCCTTTCTAATTTATGTAATTAAACATTATATACGATCCCTAATGGACAACCTAAAAGACACCAACACCACGAACAACCTGCTACAGTACCTCAAAGAGACTAAACTATATCACAAACTGTAACTCCTTCTTTCTGAGTCGCTAATAACCCATAAGTGGTTGATGCGACGATAAACAACAAATTAAAAAAAAAAAAAAAAAAAAACATTATATTTTCATCAATTCTTTGATTTTTTATTTTCTTTCTAATTTATCTAATTTATCTTTTATTTTCATCAATCCTTTTAGTTTTTATTTCCTTTCTAATTTATATAATTAAACACTATATTTTCATCAATTCTTTTATTTTTTATTTCCTTTCTCACTTATCTAATTTATCTTTTACTTTTTATTTCCTTCCCAATAAAACAGAACAAAACTAACCAAACAAATAACAAATCGCAAACACTAATAATTCTCTCTTTCCAAAAGAACACCAAACTTCCACAACAGTCCTCCAAAACATAAAAAATCTCACCAATACACAAGTCTCTAAGCAACAACCCCAATACAAAACCAGACTTCGCTCCAACCACTTATTATTTACCAACAAATCCACCTTTTTATCCCTCGATCGATCTTCAAGCGCAGCCTAAACATGCCGCCGCTCGAAATTGCAAACAACCACAATCCTCCAACGATCACACCGCATCGCTCGAAAACACTCAAACCCTGCCCATATACTATTTCGCCGATCAAAGATTTACCCTGACCACGAAAACCAAGCATTTCGAACGATTTCCTCCAACTAGTCCAATCATTATGAAACGAGTGGCCGCGTCGCAAGATTATCCCCCCAACTCTGGCCTAGATCCATACGCAAGCTTGCACGACTCGTTGCTCGTTCGGACCAACTCAAAATATTTGTCGCTCCGTCGAATTCGGAGCTGCTGGACGACCGGAATGTAATGCTCGGAAAATCGATGCCTCGTTTCGTTCCTCCAATTTTCCCTGTCGTTCGACTTCCACTCGCGATATTCGAGAGCGAGAGAAGTTTCGGAGGACACGAGGAACGGGAAACTGCAACGACGCGTTCGGACGTTTGACTTGCAGTCTTACCGGCTTGTTTATTCGCGCGGCGAAGTAAACCAGCTCGCGAAAGAGAAATATAGGAAGTCGCGTGGAAACTGCGGCGAAACACGCCGTGGACGAGGTTCGAAACTTTTACCTGGCGAATCGAAGATGCGAGCTGGGCTCGCGAGAAACCTTGCAGCCAATTTCTACGCTAGCTCGCGGTTCGATCGGTCCCGTTGATTGAATTAATGACTGGAAAGTAAACTGTCGTCGAACGTCTTGTGTGGTGTGATTGGGGTTTAACCGTTAACACGTTAAATGCCACGGGAGCGACCGGTGCGCCCAGATTGATAGAAATATATACAGTCGCGTCGGAAAGTAAGTTAACGATTAGCGTCGCGCATTTTGTAGAAATGAATGTGATAATATTCCTCCAAACATATCGTCGCATAAAATCGTAACGAAAGGTATATAAAAGAAATACGCGATGCAAGGTAAACAAAACTTTGTCTACATTTTTAACAAAAAATCGCGGAAAATTGCCGGCGAGATGCCATAGTCAATTTATAAAATTTCTATGAAAAATTATTAATGGGTGATTTTGACCACTTTGGTAGTTCTAGCGTTAATAATAGGTCATTGTATTCGTCTTGAAACATTTTATCAGATATAATAATAACAGTTATATTGTTACACAACTTTTTGTGCATATATATAACTTATCCAGCCAAAAATAAAAAAAGGAAAAATTTAAGTATTGTGTTGCAAATTTTAACCGTATCAATGCATTCTTTTTAGAAATTAATGGAATTCTACGACAAACGCGGCCACGAAACCCCCCTTCTGATAACCGTTTCTTAATTTCAGTTATCCCTATTNTTTCGTTCCTCCAATTTTCCCTGTCGTTCGACTTCCACTCGCGATATTCGAGAGCGAGAGAAGTTTCGGAGGACACGAGGAACGGGAAACTGCAACGACGCGTTCGGACGTTTGACTTGCAGTCTTACCGGCTTGTTTATTCGCGCGGCGAAGTAAACCAGCTCGCGAAAGAGAAATATAGGAAGTCGCGTGGAAACTGCGGCGAAACACGCCGTGGACGAGGTTCGAAACTTTTACCTGGCGAATCGAAGATGCGAGCTGGGCTCGCGAGAAACCTTGCAGCCAATTTCTACGCTAGCTCGCGGTTCGATCGGTCCCGTTGATTGAATTAATGACTGGAAAGTAAACTGTCGTCGAACGTCTTGTGTGGTGTGATTGGGGTTTAACCGTTAACACGTTAAATGCCACGGGAGCGACCGGTGCGCCCAGATTGATAGAAATATATACAGTCGCGTCGGAAAGTAAGTTAACGATTAGCGTCGCGCATTTTGTAGAAATGAATGTGATAATATTCCTCCAAACATATCGTCGCATAAAATCGTAACGAAAGGTATATAAAAGAAATACGCGATGCAAGGTAAACAAAACTTTGTCTACATTTTTAACAAAAAATCGCGGAAAATTGCCGGCGAGATGCCATAGTCAATTTATAAAATTTCTATGAAAAATTATTAATGGGTGATTTTGACCACTTTGGTAGTTCTAGCGTTAATAATAGGTCATTGTATTCGTCTTGAAACATTTTATCAGATATAATAATAACAGTTATATTGTTACACAACTTTTTGTGCATATATATAACTTATCCAGCCAAAAATAAAAAAAGGAAAAATTTAAGTATTGTGTTGCAAATTTTAACCGTATCAATGCATTCTTTTTAGAAATTAATGGAATTCTACGACAAACGCGGCCACGAAACCCCCCTTCTGATAACCGTTTCTTAATTTCAGTTATCCCTATTGGGAGCTCTAAATTTTCTTTTATTTCCCTAATTGTAACTAATGGATTGCGTTTTACTTCCCGAACAATACGAGTGTCTCGACGCGGCGTCGTTTTGCGCTTTCTTCCTGTTCGCGGCATCGATTCAGCGAAACCCCTCAGTTCGATACGGTCACATATTTTTTTAACACCAGCTTTAGAAAGCTTGAAGTCTTTCGCAATTGAAGATAACGAATATCCTTCTTTTCTGCGTTCAAGGATCCTTAATCTTTCTTCGGCCGATCGTTCTCCACTTTTTACCATGCTCAACAAAATATTACAGGTTATCGTTTCAGTTTTTGTTTCAAATATTAATAAAAGTTCCATAAGTGTTTTAGCGACATCCAAAAAGAATTTAACAGTAAATATTATAACAGTCGTCTGCTAAAAACGAAGAATTATGTGATCGTTAACTTACTTTCTGACGATCAAATGTGCTCCTTCAAAATTATTAACTCTATATCTTAGTGAATTATTTATAAAATCAAATGCCAACAATATTGGGGGACTGCTAACAATTGTTTCATCCAAAACTGTCATTATTTGCACAACCAACAGATGCTTCGTATTATTTATCAACACATAAGTAATTTTACGCAACCCGTTAACTTACTTACCGACGCGACTGTATAATTTAAACAAATGACAATTCTTATAATTTTTTATTATTATCATCGTTGATGCAGAGGTGTGAATCAATGAATGCGGTATAAAACATCTGAAAATAGTTTCATTTATACGTGAAATATAATTTTATTATACGCGCGCGTTACGATGTGTCGTATTGAAGCATTTTAAGGGTGAACAAGCTCGGATTAGTTATTAACTTTAAAAATAGAAAGGAAATAGGTAAAACCAGCATTTTCTCTTTTCGCTTTCGCTATTGTTTTACGAGTCTCTTTCATCCTAGCATCAATTCTCGTTTGAAAAAGACACCTACTTTATTCAACCCTACTGAAACTTGAATAAACTATTTTTCAGATCAGCTGTTATAAAACTAACTGTCCAGGGGTTCTTAATATTCAACAATTTGCTCATAGTTATTAACTATCGATAGTTACTAATCATCAGTATTCGTGACTCGTTAACCCTTTCGGTACGAGCGCTCTGTCCGCTGTGACATTCCCGCTANGGGAGACCGGCCAGTATTAATATCTCAGAATAAAACAAATAAATCGGCTTATTATTATTCTCGCGCCAACGATTGNAAATAGTTTTAATATTAAAAGACTTCTATATAAAATTCTATTAATTATATAAGTAACACTAGGTCATCAGATGGATGCCGGATATATCCGGCGCTCGTACCGAAAGGGTTAATAATTGTTGTCGAAGATGTTACCTTACGTTTACGAGGACGTTAAAGGGAAGATCTAGTGAACGTTGACTCACCTGAAACAGAGAATAATAGTTTTTATTAGAGAAGGATAATAATAATAACACATTAAGGACGAATAACGAAATTTCGTGTTTTGTATTTCAGATCTTGAAAAGGCAAAAATAGTAAGCGACGATGTATGAAAGGTTGCTTCTAAAAAGTCATCTGTCCGGTTCGAATTTAGAATACAATTTATTTTCGGAAGTATGTAAAAAAAGAATTTATTCGATCGTAACTGTAATTTCTAGTAAATTTTACAAAAACAAGGTCCGGTCGTTAATGTGTTAATTGCACGATTAAGAAATACTTCAATGATATTCGCGTTTTGTAACATACAAGAAATGAGAGATAATTCAGAGAAATTAAAATGTAAAATAAAATGTACATTTACATTCAGCATGACTCAGTGCCTATCGTGATGAATAATTATTAAATTTTATATAGAGTTTTAAGTCATCGCTGCGTGCACGCAACATTTTGTTTTTAGGTTGTCACATTTTAAATTTAAATATCTTAATCTTCGATTGAAAATAAATATCATACATTATTCTGGAATTTTTGTTTCAACGCTTGGTCGATAATGGGTTAATTTCAGAAGCTCAAATAATAAGTCCGGGATATTTGGACCACCGGGAGAGACCGGCCGGTATTAATATCTCAAAATAAAACAAATAAATCGGCTTATTATTATTCTCGTACTGACAATTTAAATAGCAGACCTCGGCCGTGTTCAGCTATAGATTTTTTAAAATTATGTCCGGTCTTCTCAGCCAAGCGTCGCGTCGAAAATCACCCGTCGCGAGTGTGTTAATAACGAATAATTATTATAAATATTATTACAATATTGTTACGCAGGGTAAGTCCGAGAGAGACCGGCCAGTATTAATATCTCAAAATAAAACAAATAAATCGGCTTATTATTATTCTCGCGCCAACGATTGTCGCGAAACCGTATATATATTTAAAATTACATTTAAAGTTCCGCGCATACTAGAAAGTAAAACTAAAAAGAACTATTTCGAAACCACCGCAAACCAGAATCGGGTTAAATGTGTAAGGTGTGGACGTTGTTTCACGACGGATGCTCTAAGCGCGAGAACATTTGCGATTTATGTGGAAAATTAAAAAAGAAACGACGCTTCAACTAATTTTCTCTCGTATTATATTTTGTGTAAGCTACATCTTTTGGTATTTGCAACGGGTGGACGGCTCTAACCCTACATCTTGGTATTTCTGATTAAAAAAAGAAATAAATATTTTAATACGTCGCTAAATTACTCACGCGCTGCTTTAATTCTCCCGAAACAACAAAAATGTAAAGAAGCAACAGTTTAAAATAATCTGTCCTGTCTTTTTCTGTCCACAAACAGAGACGTTAAAATTATTTTGTCAAATAATAGAAAATTATTATCTACAAACATCCAATGGCTTTTTTTTCCAAAAAGTGATCCAACTATCCCGGAATTACCTTGTAGGAAATCTCTGTTTACGCGGAGTCATAATTTGATTTCTAGTGTAATGAACATCTGCTAAATTCTTCTTATTGAAACTATTTTTAGACGCTACTTTTGTTATATGAACATTTACGTCATTCAAATTCAAACAGTAGATTAATATGTTAATTCATTGCGTTTATACATGCGATTATGAATTATGAGTAGCATTTATATTTAGAATAGAGAATTGTGGTTTGTGTTTGCTGTTATTATATAGTTAAACAATTCCGGGAATGTAGATAAGAGAAATTGAATAAAATCAGTGAAACACTATTCTAGTATTTCTTATTATTTAAGAAGTATGGAATTGATAGAAAAATGTTACGATTTTCGTTAAAAAGTGAATAATAACTTACTATTAATAAATTATACTTTTCACAGAATCCAGAAATCTGAACGAAATATATACTTTTTTAATTCTATATTCTTAACTTTGCAGAATATAATATATATAAATTATTAACCGGCTGGCGCCGCTATAGCGACATGCATAATTTTATTCAGAGATTATGTTTTCAATTAAATTCTATATTTCCATTAATTCAAACCTTCTTCTTTGATTTTAAAATAAAAGTAAATTAACCAAATAAATAATAAATCGTAAACACTTATAAGTTTCTTTTTTTTTTTCAAAAAAACTTGAAACTTAAAAAAGTTTATCAGTGCAAAGCGTTAATAAAATACATTTCATATTCTTAACTCGATAAAAAATTAAAAAAAAGTGATCCAACTATCCCGGACTTAACCCATAAGAAATCTCTGTTTATTCGAAATCATAATTTGATTTCTAACGTAACGAACGAATTGTCAAATAATAAAAAATTATTATCTACAAACATCCAATGACTTTTCTCCAAAAAGTTGAAAAAAGTCCATCAAACTATCCCTGAATTACCCTGTAAATGTACAACAAGAAAACTAATATTAGTCCGATGTAGAGTACGCGACAGAAGTTAATTAAACCAAGGAAGCAGTCGATCAGCTTCTTCTCAGTCGGTTATTTTGCTGTTACGCGTGACATGAAATTTATGCGGAGGAAAGAGTAGCGCCCGGTTAACCGGATTGAAGGGTGAATAATCTCGAGATTTTCCACGGTAGAGACGATCGACCAGGATCGATTAACGGAGCTGTGTGTAAAATCAGCAATGCTTCGAAAGTGACTATTCTTAACGGTACGTGCAGCTTTTTCTTTTTTCTTCTTCGTCGATAGGACGCTGATTTATTACCGATCTCGGCAAGGTAAACAGTGTTCTCGCAACAGAGAGCATTAATCCGTGGCCCATTAGTCGTGTACCGACTTTTAATTAATCATCGGGCAGGTTTGAGTTCGAAGCAGCGGTGAAAGTGAAAAGTAACCGCGGAAAAATCGTTTCTGAGCAACTTTCAGATGTTACTTTTTTGGTACTTCTGACCGTATTTCATGGTGTTTTTAAGAATTGAATTTTTGAATTTTACGCTGGTACTGGCGATTGAATATTAATCTTTTGACTCTGTCAAGTGGAGCTCGAGGTCCCTTTTTTGCTGTTAATAAATTTAACAGTGCTACGGCTCTGGGATTATTTTTCATTCGCTAATATAATAGTTCAGATTTCGTTTGCTTATCGGAGAAAAAAAAATTAGGATTGATTACAATTTGGAAAGTTTGGTTTGGAAAATTTTTGGGTCAGTGATTGTTTCAGTGGACTGTGTGGTATCACTGCAGTAATACGGTAATAAAATTTAGTAATGAATAACTGTAGTAGTAATAAGAAACTTTAAGTAATTTAGTAAAATTTAGTAATAAATAACTGTAGTCATAAGATAACTGAATAAAAAAAAAGAATGGATATATTAATATGTAACTTTTAAGTCATATGGCGGCATGGAGGTTAAAAAATTGACTAATTTTGAGAAAAATGTGAAAAAGGAAATTTGTAGAATAAATAAACTTGGAAAATGGCTCGTGAATGAAATATTCGGAAGCCATCAACTAAAATCATTTATCACTATTAAATTTCTAATATTTATTAATATACACAGAACAGGAAAGAAATAATTCCATTTACTTTTCTGTGTTTTTCTACCTCGGGCTCCTTTTTCTAATAAAATCGAGCTCGAAAGCACAAAACAATTTATTCCACCGAACAATTAATATTTATTAAGGACACAAAACGCGTGAGAAATAATCCCATTTATTTTTATAAATTTCTACTTCTCCATTTTGTATCTTTTATAACCTTCTCTATTGCAGTATACATGTAGGTATACTGGATTTTTGTAAAAATAAATAAACTTCAAAAATGCTTTCTAAATATTCGAAAACCATCAATTAAAATCTTTCATCACATTAAATCTCTAATATTTTTTAAAATACACAGAACACCTAAGAAATAATTCCATTTACATTTCTGTGTTTCTCCGCCTCGTACTCCCTTTTCTAATAAAATCGAGCTCGAAAGCACAAAACAATTAATTCCACCGAACAATTAATATTTACTAAAATACTCAAAACACATAAGAAATAATTCCATTTACATTTCTGTATTTCTCCATTTCACACACCCTTTTCTAATAAAATCGAGCTCGAAAGTACAAAACAATTTATTCCACCGAACAATTAATATTTACTAAAATACTCAAAACACCTAAGAAATAATTCCATTTATTTTTCTAAATTTCTGCCCCCATATTTCGTATTTTCTATAACTTCACGTATATTAAATTTTTCTGAAACTAAATGAACTTCAAAAATGCATCCTAAATATTCGAAAACCATCAATTAAAATCTTTCATCACACTAAATCTCTAATATTTATTAAAATACACAGAACACCTAAGAAATAATTCCACTTACATTTCTGTATTCCTCCACTTCGCACGCCCTTTTCCAATAAAATCGAGCTCAAAAGCACACAACAATTAATACTTACCAAACTACAAAACCACACGAGAAACAATCCAATTAATTTTTCTAAATTTCCCCTCTACTCCGTATCTTCTACAAGACAAAAGTGTATCGCTCATTCCTTTAATAAAGTCGGGCACAAAATCACGTGCCCGGTAAAGCCCTGACGAAAACCTTTTCCTCGCCGAGGAGGATATTTCGAACGACAGGAGAACAGCAATCAAACAGCCCAGCCGGGATGTTGTTGAGACCATAATAAATTTCGCGAATCCTGTTTGTCACCGGTCGCGATCTCTTTTTTTTTCCTTTCCCTTCTCTCGCGGGCGGACGCTTTAAACGAAGAGCCGGGAGACGTCGGCTTTAATGCCTATTAGCTACGTCGGAAATTGGACACACCATAAAAATTTCAGTCCGGAGAAATGACAAGAGGTGAGACCGCTGGGGCTTCAGAGGATGAGCCCGGGGAACGAGCGAGGAAAATAATACGAGAGAAAGAGAAAGGGACAGAAACGATAGAGAGAGAGAGAAGGAACGCGAAAGATTGATGAAAGGAGAAGCGGAAAAGCATCACGAATGAAAAAAAAAAGGAAAAAAAAAGTAGAAAAAGGTACGTATGGGTTTTAACAAAGGTTTCCTGATTAAAATGTTAGGTTGGTAGGGAATAAATGATCGACTGGCGTTTGCTTCTTTAAATTCTTGCAACTGATATACGTACGACGTCCTTTTATCGAAAAGTATTTATTAGAATCGAAGAATTTTTAATAGTAAAATATTGGAGCGTTCGGGAGCGGATTTAAGGGTTGGTTGAGGCCCCCGGTAGTGAGATTGGGACACTTCTAAATATTAAATCTAGATTAAAAAAAAGTTTTAATGTTGAATATTGAAGTTTGTTTAATCAAATACAATACAATTCATAGTTATGAAAATAAATTATGTTTCCCTAACTTTCCAGTATACAAAAAAAAAAACGTGAATTTTATTTAATCAAATACAAGACACAGGAATTATAATATTCCAAATTCAAATGCAGAAGATTGAATATTATGAAAATAAATTATGTTT
This sequence comes from Ctenoplectra terminalis, assembly GCA_019453375.1. Lineage (NCBI taxonomy): Eukaryota > Metazoa > Arthropoda > Insecta > Hymenoptera > Apidae > Ctenoplectra > Ctenoplectra terminalis. The sequence goes on along the minus strand of SMSQ01024973.1, from coordinate 34,538 downwards.
CTCTAACTTTCCACTATATAAAAAAAAAAGAAATATGAATTTTATTTAATCAAATATAGTACATAGGAATTACAATATTCCAAATATAATGCAGAAGAATTCATGTTATAAAATTAAATTATGTTTCCCTAACTTTCCACTATACAAGAAAAAAGAAACATGAATTTTATTTAATCAAATACAGTACATGGGAATTATAACATTCCAAATTGAAATGCAGAAGAATTCATATTATGAAACTAAATTATGTTTCCCTAATTTTCCGCTATACAGAAAAAAAAAAGAAAACTTAAATATTGAATTATGAATTTTATTTAATGGAATATAATACAGAGGAATTATAATATTCCAAATTGAAATGCAGAAGAATTCATATTATGAAACTAAATTGTTTCCCTAATTTTCCACTATACAGAAAAAAAAAGAAAACTTAAATATTGAATTATGAATTTTATTTAATGGAATATAATACAGAGGAATTATAATATTCCAAATTGAAATGCAGAAGAATTCATATTATGAAACTAAATTGTTTCCCTAATTTTCCACTATACAGAAAAAAAAAGAAAACTTAAATATTGAATTATGAATTTTATTTAATGGAATATAATATATAGGAATTATAATATTCCAAATTGAAATGCAGAAGAATTCATATTATGAAACTAAATTATGTTTCCCTAACTTTCCACTATACAAAAAAAAAGAAACATGAATTTTATTTAATGGAATATAATACATAGGAATTATAATATTCCAAATTAAAATGCAGAAGAATTCATGTTATAAAACTAAATTATGTTTCCCTAACTTTCCACTATACAAGAAAAAAGAAAATATGAAAAATTTCGAAGCCCCTTTGAAAACGAGGCCCGGTTATCCGCCACTGAGAGCATTCATTTTGTTTTATAACGAATTCTGATTCTATCTCTCTTGAATTGATCAATTCTTTGAAAGCTTTAGCAGTGAATTAAATTTCAGTGGTAAAATCTTTTTGTTTCAATGATTGAAAATGTGATAATCCGTCAATATCTGTGACAAAATTTCATGTTTCATTTAAAAGAATTTTCGTCCAATGGTTTTTCATTCCTACAGGACTCTATTTAAAAACATATGAAAATAAGAAAGTTACAATATATTTCTAAATGTATAACTTGATGCACGATGGAATCAGTTTCACAATTTTCCAATCCAAAATCCAAGGGAAATAAATATTTATTCATACTCGTTACAAAAAAACAAAGAATTCTCAAAAGTGTGCCAATGCAAATTTATAGAATTTATTTGAGAAACTAGGAACAAGTCATTTTTTACAGAATCTTTATAAATTAACTACGATGCCTTTGGGCAGATTTTCCGCGATTTTCTATGAAAAATATGGATAAAGTTTTGTCTGAATTGCATTACACATTATTTTATGTACTTTCCACTTTGATTTCTTCGGTAGAAATAAGTATACCTTGATCGTCGGTAGTTCTAGTATTAAAGCAACGAATAACCGAGATAATAATAAAAATACAAAATCCAAGGGAAAGTAATGTTTATTCGTACTCGTTACAGAAAGACACGAAGAATTCTCAAAAGTGTAGCAATGCAAATATATAGAATTTATTTGAAAAATTGGGAACAACTCATTTTTACCAGTGTTGAAGCAACAAATATCCGAGATAATAATAAAAATACAAAATCCAAGGGGAATAAATGTTTATTCGTATCAAATTGGAAACAAGTAATTTTTACCACTTCGGTAGCTCTAGTGTTGAAGCAACGAATAGCAGAGATACTAATAAAAATACAAAAACCTAAATAAATGAGTGTCTATTCATACTCGTTACAGAAAAACAAAGAATCCTAAAAGTGTGCCAATGTAAATTTATAGAATTTATTTGAGAAATTGGGAACGAGTCATTTTTACCACTTCGGTAGCTTTAGTGTTGAAGCAACGAATAGCTGAGATAATAGTAAAAATACATAATCCAAGGGAAATGAATGTTTACTCATATTTGTTACAGAAAGGCACGAAGAATTCTCAAAAGTGTAGCAATGCAAATTTATAGAATTTATTTGAGAAATTGGGAATGAGTCATTTTTACCACTTTGGTGGTTCTAGTGTTAACACTAGAACTAAATTTTTTTCAGAATCTTTATAAATTAACTACGGTGCCTTTGGACAAATTTTCCTCAATTTTCTATTAAAAATATGGATAAAGTTTTGTCTGAATTGAATTACATATTATTTTATGTACTTTCCACTTTGATTTCTTCGGTAGAAATAAGTATACCTTGATCGTCGGTAGTTCTAGTATTAAAGCAACGAATATCCAAGATAATAATAAAAATCCAAAATCCAAGAGAAACAAATATTTATTAATATCAAATTAGAAACAAGTAATTTTCACCATTGTTAAATCAACGAATATCCGAGATAATAATAAAAATCCAAAATCCAAGAGAAACAAATGTTTATTAATATCAAATTAGAAACAAATAATTTTCACCAGTGTTAAATCAACGAATATCCGAGATAATAATAAAAATCCAAAATCCAAGAGAAACAAATGTTTATTAAAATCAAATTAGAAACAAGTAATTTTCACCAGTGTTAAATCAACGAATATCCGAGATACTAATAAAAATCCAAAATCCAAGAGAAACAAATATTTATTAATATGAAATTCGAAACAAGTAATTCTCACCACTTCGGTAGCTCTAGTATTAATCAATCACTCGCTTCCTACCAATCCAACGCTTCGCATCCTTTCTATATTTGAAACGGAAGACCACAACGTGCGGAGCATTCGTTCGTTTAAGAATTCACATAACGAACGCAGGAAGGAAAGCAATTGGACCAGGAGGAACGTCGGATTTTTTCGCGAAGCCGGCGAAGCTAACCGAAAATATTATCCGCGTGTCCGCCTGCTTCTCTCTCTTTCCGCCACTTTATCACGAGCAAATTGGCAAGTTACGCGGTGTAACAAGTTTCCCAGCGGCGACAGGGGAGAGGGCCCGGTTCAGCAAATTCAAAACGCAATGAATTTCTCCGGTGTCGCTGACCGACGCCGGCTACCGTGCCCGTCGAAGCTAACTGAATTATTTTCAAGCTGCGCGCCCTCCAACAAAGGAATATTTCGTGTGCGTACGTACGCCAACAATCGTTATCCGTTCTGATGTGCGCACGATTTTAAACACTATGGAAATTCGCACGAGGTGTTCACTTCATTTTCACTTAATTTTATATTTCGAGCAGCGCGGTTCGTTCAAATTTGTTTGCGTTTTAAGATTAACGCTTTATCGACCGGTTCGTTCGAGCGCGGATACGTCGCTGACACCGGCTCGGTTTTGGCTGTCGAAATGTAAGCGCTTATTCTTGTAAGTCTGTTTTTAAATGGAAATTTTAAATCGAGAATGCTTGGTATATCGTTTCTCTTTTTGTAGGGTTAATTTAATACAATTTTTAATTTTCATAATGTTAATATTAACCCTTCGCAGTCCGCGCGATTCTTTGTCACTGAAGAAAGGAAGTTTTATTTCGGACAGAAAAAATTGATTAAGAAGAGAAAAGACGCGTGATAATTTAAATATCAACATTTTGAACGCATAAGTGCGCCTAGGTGCAAAGAAATCACCACTTTTATTATATTTTCCGCGCACAATAAATTTTCCTTTTGCAAATCGCTCCTTTTCTTATATTTTGCATATACAACGAATTTTCTTTCTCCAAATCGCAATTTTTTTTTAAATCTCAACATTTTGATCGCTTTGTACGCATAGATGCAAAGAAATCACCCCTTTTATTATATTTTCTACGCACGATAAATTTTCATTTTGTAAATCGCTCCTTTTCTTATATTTTGCATATACAACGAATTTTCTTTCTCCATATCACAATTTCTTTTTTTTTTTTTTTCAATCTGAATATTTGGATCGCTTTGGACGCATAGATGCAAAGAAATCACCCCTATCCTTATATTTTGCATGCACAATAAACTTTTTTCTTGTAAATAACTCCTTTTCTTATATTTTACATACTCGATGAATTTTCTTCCTGAAATTCGCAATTTTTTTTAAAATCTGAACATTTTGATCGCTTTGGACGCCTAGGTGCGCATAAGTGCAAAGAAATCACCCCTTTTATTATATTTTCCACGCACAATAAATTTTCTTTTTGCAAATCGCTCCTCTTCTTATATTTTGAATGTAAAACAAATTTTCTTTCTCCAAATCGCAATTTTTTTTTAAATCTGAACATTTTAATCGCTTTGGACGCCTAGGTACGCATAAGTGCAAAGAAATCACCCCTTTTCCTATATTTTCCACGCACAACAAAATTTTCTCCCAAACAACTCCTCTTCCTACATTCTCCCACGCACAATAAATTTTCTTCCCGCAAACAAGCAGATTTTACCACCGAACAACGCGAACCAAATGTGAATTTTTGAAATGTCCAAACAACAACACCGATCAATGCGAAATTTTGACTTCTGCCGTGTGACCGAGCCATGCCAGCTCGGAGTCGCGTCGAAGTAGAGCGTAGAAATAAATGGGAGCTGAAAATCCTACGACGTCGATAACAGACTCCGAAATTAGCTGGCCGTACCGAATTCCCAATGGAGATTGAACGGGCTCGTTGCGCCTCTGCTATCGTGAATAACTACGTTTAGTACGGCTGCCAGTAAATGGGCTCGCTGGTAAATGGGTAAACGTGTGTATGTAGGGGGATAGCGAGAGAGACAGAGAGAAAGAAACAGAGAGAGAGAGAGAGAGAGGCTGCTAGAAAATCCCGGTAGCCTGGAATTGCAGGGAACACGTGATAATTAAAGTTACAAAAATACGAGACGGTTAAAACACAGCCCGTGGAGGGGTAGAAACGACGAGGGTAACGGGGGAAAAAAAGGGAAGAACAAAACAAAATAAAAGAGAAGGAAAATAACGGCGAAAGATAGACCTGCCTCTCGTCTGACAGATACAACTTTCATTCTAATTATCTTTCTAATTATTCCCTGTCTACCCTGGAAAAGTAAAACTAAGACGTTCTCTCTGTGTTCAGCGTCAACTTCGTCTTCAACGAGCCCGACTGGTTCCCCTTTGCACGAGTGTGGGAACGTTTAACCCTGTATAGCCCGAATTTTGTCGGTTTATTGGAGAAAAAATTGATTACAGTTTTTTAGTTTGATTTGAAAATGTTTTAATTAATAATTACTGCAGATGGATCGTGGTATCACGCGGTATCTCGCATATAATAATATTAATAATAACCCAAGAATATAATAAGTTAGTTTCATAAGGTAATTTATTTAGAGTATTCAATTTTATTCTATTATAATATTTTTCTACACACAGCTGTAACAAAAAAAGTTTAGGGGTGCAAAGGGTTAATGTTTCTTTTTATAGATATAAAAATTAGTTTTCAAAGGACAGTTTAAACCGAACCTCGTTATTTATGTATTAACTGATATAGGTAATCGTTGTTAGCGTGTACTTCATTATTTATTTTCCATTTTTCTTACGCGATAAAGATATTATTAGGTACCGGAAAAAGTTGGCGCGGACATAGAGTATAAAATTGAAGGAGTCCGAACGTTCGTGAAATCTAATTTTATTTAATAAAGCAATCATTATTAATTTTCCACAGCTCTTCTTCAATGTTTCCATTACTACAAAAATCTTGAGTTTCGATTGCAAAAAATGAACTATTACTTTGATCTCGTTATCGTTTTCAATTGTTTACGAATTTGAAATACACTCGAACCATTTTGATATGCTCTCTTTTTAACCCTCTATAGCCCGAATTTTGTCGGTTTATTGCAGACAAAATTGATTACAGTTTTTCACTTTGATTTGAAAATGTTTTAATAATTACTGTAGATGGATCGTGGTGTCGCTACGGTAATAGCGCAGTGATAACTAAAGAAAATTAATTTTTTTAAATATAGATACATCAGTTTCTAACTTTTAAGTCACACAGTCCCATAGAGGGTTAATAAAAGGAAAGAAAGTTTTGGGACAACCTAATATTTTATCAAAGCGATATCGAAACGCTCGAATGCTAATTTCGTAGACACCGGTAAAAAACGAAAAACAAAAGATGGTGATATCGAGAATATTATAAAACCATCGTGTGTTATAGATTACAATATCACTTTGACTTGAAAATGTTTTAACTAATAATTACTGTAGATGGATCGTGGTGTCACTACGGTAATACAGTAATCAAATTTAATAGTGCAGTGATAACTGAAGAAAATTAATTTTTTAAAATATAGATTATATAAAATCTATATTTTATTTAAATCTATATTAAATAATATAGATTATATAAAATCTATATTTTATTTAAATCTATATTAAATAATATAGATTATAGATTATAATATAGATTATATAGATAATATAGATTATATAAATTTTTAAAATATAGATTTAAAATATAGACCTCAGTTTGTAACTTTTAAGTCACACGATCCTATAGAGGTTTAATAAAAGGAAAACAAGTTTTGGGACAACCTAATATTTTATCAAAGCGATATCGAAACACTCGAATGCTAATTTCGTAGACACCGGTAAAAAACGAGAAACAAAAGATGGCAATATCAAGAATATTATAAAACCATCGTGTGTTATAGATTACAATATTACTTTGATTTGAAAATTTTTTAACTAATAATTACTGTAGATAGATCGTGGTGATTTATCTTTGGAATACGAAATTGTTCTTAAAAGTACATATGTAAGCAACAATTCTAATTCTATTCCATAGTAAGATTTGCAAAAATCAGATACTCCGGGAACCTCGTAGGAGCTAAAACAGGTTGGAAAAAAAAAACTCGCTTGGTACCCGAATGAAACAGGCGTGTTGGAGTTGGCGAACAGAAGTGTTTCAAGGTGTGGTTGAATGGAAGTTTTAAGCGTGTACTTGGAGCTTTGAAGACGACAGTGTGCAGTGATGGATGATAACTTGAGATTGAAGTGCATGTTTCTTGGCTGATGTTTTGTTTAAACAGGAAGACAATTTTGCTAGATCTTTTAATCTCCATTTTGTCCGTTTCTGTAATAAAGTTGGCTACTTTATGAGTGATAAAGGTAATAGTTTATGACTACGGATATTATTCTCTCGGCTTGGTGTCGAGAGAAAAGTCGTTGGAACGTTCTGGGGGTGAAGAGAGAAAAAAAAAGTGAAGTAAGATTATTGTAAAATTTTTTACATTCTCTATATAATTAGACTCATATAACGAAAAGAATAAGAAACGGTAAATAAGAGGTTTCGGTGTGTATGTTATAAAAATTTCAAGAAGCTATAAAGTGATACTCAACATCTTATTTTTCGGAAGACTATCCACAGTAGTATAAGGTTGGAAACTATGAAACGGGCGTTTTTTGTTCAGTCTGTGTTCAGCTTTGTTCAATTCTTTTACTTTATTTATCGCACGCAAATGTTTTAACACATCTTGAGCGGGAAACGACTAAATTCGTTTTGTGTATATTATCGTTAAAAAAATCGTTTCCTACGAATTATCGTGGCTTTTTTGGCGACAAAGCGATTTTTGTTACAATAAACAGACTTTCTTTACAGTAAATTCCTAAAAGTGGACCACGATAGAATAGAATGTGACGACGAAGAATTGTTTAAATTTTCAATTTTTCAGAAAGTATCTTTATTTTTACGAAGCGAATAAAGAAATTAATTTTTAAGAAGAAACCGAAAGTTTTATTCAAAAATAATCCATAGTTCAAAAATTATACCTATTTTATGCACAAGTAATTTTGCGCGCGAATTGCAAAAAATCGCTCGCTATACGATGAGAGTTTGACAAGAAAACACCCGCGTAAGATGCGTTAACACAGCTGTACGACTAGTTCCTAGTTTAGACCCAAGCGTTCGACTAGTTGCGCGTGGATCGGATTCCACGGTCGTCCTTAATTCCTCGTTATCAATATAGGCCGGTGGTCCTCCTCGAGGCTCATTCGCGATACTCAAATTGCCGGAACGAAATTTTTGGAACCAATATCGAGCTTTTTTTTCATCGGTGGATCCATCTCCGAACGCCTGATTAATATTTCTCGAAGCTTGAGCCGCGGTATGATTTAATTTAAACTCGTACGAGAAGAGTAGATGTGAATCGCGTTTTGTTTCCATCTGGTTTAGGATAAAAATAAAATAAAAATGGGATACAAAGGCGAAAAAATTTTCCAAAATGAGTAAGAAGAATACCTTTAAGCTTTATAAATAAAAATATCGAGCGCGCGTTGCGATGTATCTCTCTCGGTCGCAGCTGAACACGGACTAAACAAAAAACGCCCGTTTCATAGTGTCCAACCTAATAATTTAGTGTAACAGGCGACGTAACAGTAATTATTTACTTTTATCGTCGTTTGTTTTGGAAGTATTTGTTCTTTTGTTTCTTCGTTAAATTTTCCAAAAAATAGTTGTAATTTGATGAAAAACCGTTTGTTTCAATATTTCTTGAAAAGCGTGGTTAGGTTAGTTTTACGCTAAAATAAATTCAATGTTTAATACAAATATTAGGATATTATTAATACTCTTTAGAAAATTTATTTATATATTATTCCACTAATGAGTATATTGTTCAATCAGATACTATTGAAAAGTAAAACACAAGTTAATAATAAAAATCGTTATAATAATATTTTCATATCACATTCTAATTCAATTTTAATATAATTTGTATTATTATAATATAATAGTAAAATATTAGTACTTAGTACTATTAGAATACATTATACAGGGTGTAGCTTCCAACCTAATATGTCATGTCACCGGCTATTATTTCGTAATTGAATATGGAAGTAAAACGTTCTAAATAAACTGCAATAAATTTTATCACGATTGCTGAAGAAAGCATTTATTTCGGAGAATTTAGAAACCCGATTTTTATTATCAACCTAATTTCTGATATTAGCTTTTTTTATTCTGTAATATCTCGTTTGAACAGCCCTTTTATCGTTTAGGTTCGGAAAGTCGAGTTGACTCGTCACCGGTCAGCAAAGTGTTAAAATACATTTTTCAACCAGTAAAGTCCCATCTATTAAGAAATAAATGAAACGCGCGGAATAAAATGATCCCGTAGGAATATTTGTACAGTAAAACCTGTTTTTGTGCGGTGATTAGGGCCCGCATAAAAGAAATCGTACAAAAAAATATTCGAAAATTTTATAAATTCTTACTTATAATAAACAACTTTGTACGATATTCTACCTAAAATTTTTTTTACGCAGTGGATAGGGACCGCATAAAAAAAGTCTGACTTAGAAAATACATGAATGATTTATGAAATAGATGAGAGAATGCTTTCGATTAAATTAAATAATTAAATCAGACCTAAAGAAATTGTAAAAATATTTAATTCTTCGTTGTACATATACACGGAGAAGTTTTCAAATTATACATTAAATAGTTTGCCGCTACTCGTCGTAATCCAAAACGCGCATCTTCTTGCGATGAATTGGTTGAAAATCGCTTTCGTCGCTTGAAGATAGGATTTCAATTGATTTGTTTTTCGGTACCATAAAGTCAGTGATCAGTTTTTGTGACGACGGTCGACCGGTCAATTGCTTGAAAACGTCACGATAGCGAGACACGCATGATCTGAGCTCTTTTTGGAATTTTAAGCGTCTTTCCGCATTGGTATCTATTTTAAGAAAATGCGTTTCCAATTTTTTCGAAATCTGGATCCCTGCATATATTTTATCCGCTGTATAGATTTGTAATGTATATGTACATTGATAGGAAAGATTAAACTGGTGCTAACGCCGCTAAGATTCATATACCGCATAAAAATAAATCGCAGGAAAAAAATTGCACAAAACCAATCGCACAAAAACAAAATAGCATAAAAAAGGACCGCACAAAAACAGGTTTTACTGTATTGCAACAAAAATTGTCGCAGCCGAACACAGACTAAACAAAAAACGCTCGATTCATAGTTTCCAACCTAATACAATTCGAGCCTTGGAAGATCTCAGACCACCGTTCGCAACTCGCACACCAAAACTTTCGATCAGTCGCGTAATTTTCTCGAAGAAACCACGAGGACGCAATCGGCGTTCGTCGAGACGCAGTTCGGCAAAAACATTCTTCGAAACGGAGGTGGCCAGACGACGGTTATCGATTGGGAATGACTTTCGCGCAAACGTGTCAGGCGAGAAGAACGATAAACGCGATAAGAGGCAAGAAGAGAGGAGGCAAAGAGAAGAAGCGGGACCAAGTGTTAGGGCAATGCGAGAGAGAGAGGTGGGTGAAAGTGTCGACGAAAAGCCGTGCGAAAAGCTTCGCTTCAAAATTGCAGTCTTCTGCTCGCGGCAGCGATCGACGTTCCCCGATAAACCAGACGGAACGACGCTTTCGCCCCGAAACTGCTGCTGCTGCTTCTCGTGCATCTCGTCCAGGGAAACGGTAAGAACGCGAAAGAAGAAGAAAAAAAAAAAGATCGAGAAAATAGAAACTGAAACGCTCTGTAAATCGACTCTCGACTTAACGCGAGATCAAGCGCGAGACCGGGTGACAAAATGGTAGTTAGCGAAAGTAGAGAGGTCTTTGAGTAGCAAAGGAGATACAGGGTGTAGCAACTGAAGTATTACAAGCTGTTTTTTTTTATTAGGTTGGTGCATATGTAAATATTTGTACTCCTGTTTCCACTGTATGATTGTTTATGAGATAACTTTTTATACTGTTCGGTTATTTATTATTAGAGTCATTATGTTCGAACATAATGTCTCAAACAGTTGACTATTATTAAATAAAACACAACTGTAAGGATGGTCGAAAGCGGGCATAGGGAAAAATATAGCAAAACACAAAAGTCTGAAAAAGATTATTTTATTCCAAACCGTCTCCTAACGCGGGCTTAGCTAGACTGCCCTTTCTCTTTCTTCTTCGTACGTTTTCGGAAAACCCGGGTCTCACCGCTAGAGCGGGCCATGTGCATTTCTGCCCAGCCGATTTCCTAGACCCTTGGCGACCAGGCGTCTCACTCAGGCAGTATCATAAATTAACCCTCATGCAGGGCCTTGGTGCCGTAGGCGCTCTTACGACTTACACTACAAGACGATATTGTGTTTTAATGATACACAGTTTCAGTCTTCTTTAGAACATATACGGATATATACATAGACGGATATATCCCAGCAATTTATAATAGTAGTGACTAAAGGGTTTAAACGAATTTATAATTCTGAAATAACTTTGTTAGCTTAATTTTAATACCTAGTGTACCTAGAGTACCTCAGTGTCAATTACTCAATGATGCGCTCCGTTCACAGCGATCACATTTTGTCACATGCTCTCCATAGCGAAAGGGTTAACCCCTTGGCTTACCATTTCTTCAATCTTCATGCATATTAGCATAATAGCAATTCACGTCTTTGACACTCAAAGTATTGAAATATTACACGTATTTTGTATTTGCTAATGTGGCGGCCCTCCTACGCTCCACCATCAAAGGGACCTACAAGACCGACATTCCCGCAAGTCCTCAGAAACAGTACGAATAGTACTTATATCGATCCCTCTCCTAACTTCAACATCCCCGCGTCTAAAGCACGGGCCTGCTGGATGCCTTATTCACGAGTCCACTAGCAGGCCCCGGACGAAACGCTTCCTATCCTTTTCCTTTCATCCGTCACCCGCCACCAAACTAATTTTCAATCTTGTAAATTTAAATTACAGTTAAAGCTTAAATTGAACTTTATCATAAATATCTTTTTATTGTATTTTAACCAGAATCAGCGCCACGACTGCGACCCGTGATTGTAGAGCAAAGAATTAATAAAGTAGCACGCTTTCAACTCTACCAAGAAGCTTCAAAGAGTAAGCACAACACGCCTAGCATAAACGAACCCGGTTCGTCCTCCGCCTCGAATCAAACGTCTCGCAGCGAACCGCCTGAAAATGCTCAAACCTGAATCGTATCGGCCGCTTAGTCCCCTCTTAACCGCTTGGCTACTGTGGGCGCCTATAGGCGCTTAGAAATTTTGCGTTTGTGATACTGAGAGCGCCTTTAGGCGCCCGGCGCAGTTTGGCTTTATAACACTGAAAATTTAACCCCTTGGCATACAATGACGAGTCAGACTCGTCATTCATTTTACGGGCCACTGTAGACTTTGACGAGTCAGACTCGTCAAGCGCTTTTTTCGGCGGACGCCGTGCAGTGTACAATTAGATTACATAGTTGCTTCACTCGTGCGTCGATTCTTGTTTGTTTACAACGTTCGAGATGGTCCAGCCTATCACCTTCTCAACTTCAAGAACAAAAAAGCATCGAACGCGTAAGAAGAAGCACACTGAAAGTAACATTCAGTTTAGTAGAAGTCTCGCACGGTGAATGAAGACAATATTTGAGTTTAGTAAAGATTGTAAATAATCCCTGTAAAATGTATAAGTCGGATGCATTATATGAAAGTGACGATGATGGTACAATTGGTTACTCTAGTGATGATAATGAGATTGACACCAGTCATCGAAGTGTTCATACCCTTGACTATTCAAGTGATAGTTCAAGTGAAGCTAGCCTTGTCCTACAAAATGTTCGTAAACGTGCAAGACCCATATCAAGCAGTGATGATTCTGATGTAGCAGACGATGGATGGAATTGGACAGAAGAAGAAAATATTGTAAACATAAAACAATCGTGGAATGGGAGGGGTCGATAGACGCGACCAATTTCTTGCAAGTTTCCCACTAATGCGGAAGAGTGTCAAAGGATATAAGAAAATGTTCTTTTATATGGTTGACATAGCTGTCTGTAATGCATATGTCCTATATTTCAAGTTGCCTAATCCAACAAAGCAATCGATAGTAAATTTTCGATTGAATATTGCAGAAGACATGCTATACAATTTGTCTCTTCCTAATTATCCGATACGTGGCAGACCGTCGCAAAATGAATGCCCGACACGGCTACAGGCCAAACATTGGGCACATTTCCCTCAACATATTCCCTCGACTGAAAAAAAGAAACTACCCACGAAGAGATGCCTACGAAGTGAAACAACATGGCAGTGCAAAAAATGTTTAGTTGCTTTACATGTTCCAAAATGTTTCGAAATATTCCATACTATACAGAACTATTAAATTATTATTTTTTAATATTATTTAGATGTTCTTTATTAACATCAATCTGAATGAAAAATCCAAATTTCAAAATAAAATATACTCTTTCTCAGCCTTCGCGTAACCGTTCAGTTGAGCGAAATTAAATGGTATTTTTCGGTCGCATCAAGTTCCATTTAATTCGTATGTCAAGGGGTTAAGCTTAACGTTAATATTAAATTTTTAATATGTATAGTAACGATTCGGTGCAGAATACAAATAAGTAAATAACATTGTCCCAATGTAGTGAAACTCAGTTTTCGATTATTGAAATATATTTTCCCAACAATGTACCCATAACAAAAAATTTCGCAGTTCTCGGCGTACGTCGTAACTGAATTCCTACCGTATGGCACGGCCGGTGCGTCTCAAAATCTACCGTAGTCAAAGGGTTAATAATTCAATCAGCCGCGACAACCTGGCCGTGGCACTCGGAGAACCTAACGCTATCAACGGAAGGATCAGAAAGGATCAGTGGACGATTCTCGTCAATACGAGAGCTCTTCATCTCGAAAATCGCAGTTCCGTGGAATCAACGGTCCTTCCTCGAGAAACCAGCAATGTCTCACGATAAACTACGGAAAAACGGTTACTCCGTCTCACCGTATACACATCCACGCGTACAGCTTGTCCTCGGTGTCTCGACGAGAGGAGACGAGCAAGCGCGTTCACCGTCGGCTACAAAATTCTCCGTACGTGCACCAGTCGGATGCTGAGGCGAATATATCGGAGGAAGAAAGAGAGAAAAAAGAAGAAACGGATGAACAGGGAAAAAGCTAGAGGAAGGGAGGACTGTAAAGACTCCGCCGGAAGATTTCTCCTCGCAATCAGGACATCGTTTTCCGCGAGACGAGTGAAATCGGACCTGGCGGCGTTCTGCGTCGCGGAGCTACATCGGGAACCGGAGAGAGGACTGAAAATAACTGCGGAGCACAGAGGACGAACCGACCGGAGAAGGACGACCAGGGATGAGGATGAAAAAAAGAGGAGAAAAAAAAAGAGTAGATGGAGAGAAAAAAGGCGAAAAAAGTGGAGGTTGGAAGGCTGGAATGAAGGGAATACGTTTACTGGCTGCACCGATCCGGCTATTGCGCCGGAAGTCCTCTCGCGAGTAACTTCCAATTTAACGGGAAGCGGTCACCGGACGCTCGCGAGACAACGCCAGCTCGGCAACGATGTTACTGAAAATCTGGTTCCTCCTACTCCTCCTCCTATGGTGATCCTCTAACGCAGACTGGAACGCAGACCAGGGGAATTATTAACGTTCGAATTTAATTCGCCGCAATTTCTTCCACGATGCTGGTCTCGCGAGAAAATAAAACCGCTCGTCGTGGTCCGTTGATTATTTTTAACGATCGTTACGATGCCATTCAAGGAAATGTCTGTCACGGGGAGGGGGAAGTTAGGCGAGCGGACGAAGCGGTTATTAGCGGACGAAAATGTACGGTCTTTAACCAGTTAAGTGTGTTTGGCGAGTGTATCCGTGATGGAGATGCGGCAGAATTTTGTGTCGCGACGACTGTGTCCGTCATGCGATTTTTGTTATGATTTGATACTTAGATTGTAATTTTGGCGAGAACTTAATTATATTGGTAAATTTAAATATTTTTAAAATGTTCAGAGGTCGAGACGAAATAGGACAAACGAATAAAAATTATAAAAATATTAAAATTTAAGTAACTTATATTGGTAAATTTAAATATTTTTAAAATGTTCGGAGGTCAAGACGAAATAGAACAAACGAATAAAAATGATAAAAATATTAAAATTTAAGTAAATTATATTGGTAAATTTAAATATTTTTAAAATGTTCATAGGTTAAGACGAAATAGAACAAACGAATGAAAATTATAAATAATTTCAGTTGGATTCATAATTTCGTGAGAGCTAACTCGTGAGCAGTGCAGTAACACTGGATCTTTGATTATTCCGAGTGTATTATTTATATATATTTGTATTTTATGTAAAAATGCTACCGTCGTTTTAATTAATAAAGGTAAAACTATAAACTTGAGATATTTTTTTGTTTTTTAATTTTCTACTCTACAGTGAACCCTATCGAAGTGAGTGGCTCTGTGTCGGTTTCAAAAACACATTTAACCCTCTGCGGACGAATTATAATTTGGTTGCAAAGTCGAATGTCGCATCTCCAGCGACAGACGAATAGGAGACGCTAATGCGAAGTTTCAGCGATAATTTGTTTTTCTATTTTATTTTCCGCATAATTGTTTAGATGTTTAGTTCATAATCTCGTTCCATATAAAAATTATCCTCCACTGGACACGAATCAGAATCGAATGAGTGCTCGTCCGCAAAGGGTTAACCTTCTATGGGACCGTGTGACTTAGAAATTACAAATTAATGTATCTATATTTAAAACAATTTGTTTTATCTAATCGTCAAAAAGTTCTATTAAACTTGATTACTGTATTATCGCAGCGACATCACGATCCATCTATAGCAATTGTTACTTTAAAAATTTTCAAATCAAAGTGAAAAACTGTAAGAAATCGTAATTTTTTCTCTGAAAAGCAGACAAAATTCGGGCTGCAGAGGGTTAAAGTTGATGAATTTGAAAAAAAAGTCTCGACAATCCACAGAAAGAGCGCGCAAAGATTGTCGCGCGGCTTTTTTAGCTCGGATTAGTTATTAACTTTAAAAATATAAGAGAAATAGGTAAAACTAGCTTTTTCTTTTTTCGCTTTCGCTATTGTTTTACGAGTCTCTTTCATCCTAGCATCAATTTTCGTTTGAAAAAGACACCGACTCTATCCAATCCCACTGAAACTTGAATAAACTATTTTGCAGATCAGCTGTCGTAAAACTAACTGTCAGAGGTTCTTAACCCATTGACTGCCAACCACGAGATATCTCGTAGTGTATGCCGCAATTTTAGATTAATTTCAAACGGCCATTTGAGTTGAGAATTATTAGTGTCTTTTTTTCAATAAAAATTACTGTGAATGTCATTACAATATTATATCGGTAACTTAATATTGTTATATTCTGTAAAATTTCATGTATTCTTTAAAAGAAAACCTTGAACAAGGGCAGGACGCTCTAAATATTCCTGGCAGTCAATGGGTTAATATTCAACAATTTGCTGATACTCATTAACCGGTAAAAGCTGATACAAAAAATGCTTATCAAGGATTATTATTGGTATTCTTGACGCATTAATAATTGTTGAAGATGTTAACTTACGTTNGTCGTAAAACTAACTGTCAGAGGTTCTTAACCCATTGACTGCCAACCACGAGATATCTCGTAGTGTATGCCGCAATTTTAGATTAATTTCAAACGGCCATTTGAGTTGAGAATTATTAGTGTCTTTTTTTCAATAAAAATATCTGTGAATGTCATTACAATATTATATCGGTAACTTAATATTGTTATATTCTGTAAAATTTCATGTATTCTTTAAAAGAAAACCTTGAACAAGGGCAGGACGCTCTAAATATTCCTGGCAGTCAATGGGTTAATATTCAACAATTTGCTGATACTCATTAACCGGTAAAAGCTGATACAAAAAATGCTTATCAAGCATTATTGGTATTCTTGACGCATTAATAATTGTTGAAGATGTTAACTTACGTTCAGGATGTTAAAGGGAAGATCTAGTGAACGTTGACTCACCTGAAACAGAGAATAATGATTTTTGTTAGAGAAGGATAATAATAATATTAATTGTACTTTTCTTTTTAAATTATTTTTTTATGAAAATTGAGTCTCCCCACACTTTTTCGGGAAAAGCAGTATAACTTTTGTTTCAATCATTTTTTTTATATCTTTTATCGTTTACGATTTATAAATACAGGCCCTCGACTTTCGCACATAATTGGTTCCTGAAAGTGTGTGCGAATGTTGAATATTGGAAAGTAGAGGGATGTAAAAAAAATGTGCTGGAAAAACTGTGTTTTAAAGTATTTATCTATCAATATGTATACATAATGAAGTTAAAGAGGCGTGTTAAGTGCTGTCGGAACATATGTAATTCGTAACACGAATCGTTCTATGAATTCTATGTATACAAATGTTTAAGATATTTATTACGATAACATTAAGAGTACGTATAAGAATCACAAATGAATCATATGTATAGAGTTTTTATTTAAATATATAGTTTATAAACGTTTAATTAATAGGAATAAAGTTTAGGTGAGCGACTATGACGCGCAATAATATACAATCAATCTCATACCAATTCTTTAGCTACGCAACGCACTTATTCCTCCGTTAAACTCTCTTCTACGCTCTCCTCAACACTCTGTTCAAATCTATTCAACTCTGATCTCCGCTCTCTTCGAATCTGTTCAACTCTATTCAACTCTGATCTCCGCTCTCTTCAAATCTGTTCAACTCTATTCAACTCTGATCTC
>SMSQ01024942.1:153975-256952 GCA_019453375.1 Ctenoplectra terminalis | reverse complement strand
AAAAAAAAAAACAAAAAAAAAAAACTAAATAAAGAGAAGAAAAATATAAGCTGTTACAAATAGAAAAGAATCGCTGCGAACCGACAATAATAGGATTTGAAGTCGTTACAGTTTTCAGTAGCATTGGCTGACATTCCGCGTACCTTACTAGTAGCGTCTGACCAATGCCGGCCGTTTCTACTGGGCGTGCAACGATGGTCCCTTTACGGCCGCGCAGAGGTGAGAAAGAAAGAGGAGAGGAAAGGGAGAAGGAAAGGAAACTGGGCTAGAAACAGGACACGCTCGTCCCGGATAATCTCGTGGATTTATTCTAGCACTACTTTTCCGCTAAGCCAGCCGCGCAGAAGGGACAAAGAACGCTCGGTGGACTCGGGGGAGTCACATTTTTGCCACTTCACACGTGTGATCGCCTCGCACAGGAACATTCGTGTATACCACGTGGAATCGGTTTTCAGTTTCGCGAAAGCACGCTCGTATTTTACTCACGCTAGCCGCTTTACAACCGCGTCCGGAAATAGGACGTAAAACGAACCCGTAGAGGGGACATTAAGAGAAGACGTTCCGGTTCTTCCTAGCTTGTCGACCTGGACATCGTGTACAGAAGAAGACGAGAGATACGTTAGGCCACCAGGGCGATCAATCACACCTAGTCGACGAACTTTTTGCTCTCCTCTCTTTTCACGAACGAAAGTTATATCTTTCTCGAAGAAGGGAAACCGTTCGATGTGGGTCAGTGGAGCGTTCCGATAAAGTTCGGACTGGAAACGTGCGGAATCCGACTCGACTTCGAAACCGAGTATTTTTATAGCGGCTGTCCGAGGCTTTTCGAAATCCTGGCACGAAGCCAGCCCAAGGGATAAAATCGTGGTCGGCTAATCGGTGAAAAAATTTCCTTCGAGGAGCAGAAACATTTTTTTCCCCATCGACTGGCCTGATAAATTTTCCGATGCCTCTGCCGGTTTCCAGTCTCGCGATTAATTACCGCGATCTCGTTTTATTGTTGGGCACCATATAATGCATAGAGGGAGGAGAGATTCCTAGAATGGTTCTCGTTCGCCTAATTAATTGGAACCATCGATTCTTTTCGTTCTTTATTTTTATGGTTGAGAAAACGATCATGTTCCACGGTGAACGAGCAGAATTTTGAATTCGAAAGAGTGTTACGACACCGTGATTCGAAGTGCGAATTGGTCGGCTTTATTTATCGCTCGTTTTTTGTACGACACACTTTTTTGTACGTCCCGGATTACACACTTTGATCTACGCCGATTTACACAGAACTCTCGTATGAATTGAGGTACAGTGACTTCTGCTTCGTTGGGAGTTTTACGAACCTTGTCGCATATTGTAACTCGTCCACCTCTTTGAAAAAACACTTGAGATATATATATTACTCTTTCATTTTGTAGTTTAATTAAATTCTTCGTACGAAATTGGAAAAAATATAACAAAAAATAGCTACGAGCCCCGTACAGAAATTGGTAGTCGTATTTCTTAAAATTTCACGAAGAATCTCGTATATCGTTGAAGAATCTTCAAGACGTTCGATCAGATCGATGTCACGTTAATTGGCCGAATTACGCTTGGTAGCTCGTTTCCGACGATTCCACGCATATTTTAATGCGAAGACACAGAGAACACGTAGATAACCGCGATTTGCGAAGCTGTTCCGACGGATTTTCGCGACAGCTTTCGCGCGCAATTTGACATACTGCCAACGCGAAAGGTCGCTCGGGGGAGAAGCCTCGTAAAAATTTCCTAGCAACGCGCCTCTCGTCTCGTGGCGAATATGGATTCCTCGTCGTTCTATTTCCTCTGTTTATTCTCGAGACGATAGTATGGTCTGATGCTTCTGCTGGAGAAGCGTTTACCTCTCTCTGCCGAGCGTTTCCTGAATTTTTGGCGAATTTTACGATCCTCATCGGCTGCTCGTTCCAGCATCCCCGGAATCGTGAGTTGCACCACGAGTTCACGGCACATTTGTTCGCCGGCATTGTTCCCGAAGTACTCGAGTCGTACTCACCGTAATGAAAGAAATAACAGTTTGTCGTTTGTTTCGTGTGCAGAGTCGCTGAACGATCGTATAGATCTTCCTTTATCGCGACTACGTTCAAGGGAGATTAACGGCGCTGATCTATTGACAAATCTTGCAGAAATACTCTGGCTTCGGACTACGAAACACACCTGTGGATCTTCCGAAACTACTTTCGAATCGTTCCACAAGGTATCGCGATACGTGTACAAAGGTACGAGTTTCTCTTTCCCAATATTTTCTCACCGTAACGAGACATCGGAGAAGGTACAATAAGTACGAGCGATGCTTATACGCGAGTTCGCCGAGCGTGGCTCGAATAGCGAGTAAAAGAAAAATCGTGCGACCTTTGTCTTTCGTGGAAACGGTCGGAGTATCCTCGACGAAATCCGCGTGCCATTGTTTCCGACGCGACGAATATTCCTTGGTTTCCATTGTCTGCCTTCCAACTCGTGGACGATGCCAGTAGATACGCCGGTATAAACTCGAAGAGCACAGTTTTTTGGGAACACGTCGAACGTGGTATCCTTTTTCGCAATGGGTACGCGGAGGAGGGATCTTTTCGAGGGTGACGATGCGTCTCCTTCACATTCGACTCGATAGTTGTTTCAAAAAAGCGAAAGAAAAAGGGAAAATAAAGAAAGCTTTGTATATTTTTCACGGGAATTAATGTGGAAATTTGAAATTGTTATTATTACAATTTTGTGATTTATTCTTAGGATCTTGATATCGTGCGAATATTCGTTCGTAATCGAATTTTACGCTAAAATAGATCTTCGATTTCGCGAATCTTTATTGGCTGGAATATCATAGAATTATGATCTCGTCCAGTTTCTCATGTAAATTCTTTTAATATCTCCTCTGACTGTTTTACGAGCCGTAATAGCCAGAGTGTCGCGACAAGGAAAGTAACCCCTTCTTCGACCTCTGTAAATCCGGCCTGGGATCTTGACCACGTAGATAAGGCCAACCTCGAACACTGGTCTTTGAATCAACCCACGAAACAGTTATTTTTGGTCCACCCGCCACGTAAGCACGTACGGAATACTCGTGTATTTTACGACCGGCATGTTTATATCGCCGTAACGTGAACCTATCTTTGGATACTTTCATCGATAATTCATTAAACTCTTCAAGATTAATGTTTCATCGATTATTTTTCTATCGTTTCGTCGAATATTGTCGCTTGCACACGTTCAGACAGAACGGGAACTTTTTTTATGGAGATTCGAAAAAGTCCATTATCGAAAGTCGCGACAGTTGTACGCCATTGGTGACTGAAAGATCAATGGAAACGCGTGCGCATTTGTTGGATAAAAGTCTCGTTGACGGGCACGTTTTAAACTTTCATAAATCGCTACGTTTCAGGAACGCCTAAAAAGAGCGAGAACGACGAGTCAATGCGAGAATTATGATGCGAGAGCGCCACTTTTGGTTTCCAACGAACACGTATTCCCTGTGCGCGCGTCCACTAACATATTTATGCGTTTCTAGCGTTTCCACGCATCTGCATAAACCATGCTATGTAGCAATGGCTTCCTTTGCATCGTACGCGTAAAGCGTCCTCCGTTTTTATATCTATCGACGAATACGTCGCGATTCTTCTGCACCGGCGTCTCATCTATTCGTATATGTATGGGGACGTATGGAGAGTAAGCGGCCATTGTATGTCGGTAGATAAGTCGAAAATGTAGAGTAACTTTTTTTTTATTTCTTTTGCAAAAAGCTTTATTGTTTGAGAAAAACAGTTTGTATAGCAAGTTAGAATATGTCTAAATAAAACGTACATCCGTCATTTTTTTAAGTATTTTTTTTTTCTTTTTAAAGGAAGCTCGGAAAGGATTAGTATATATTTTTTATTCATTTTTTTTTCTTTCTTTTTTTTTTTAAAGTCAATTTTCTTTCGTACCCTTCATAGCTAATACATTATTCATATCTCAACTCTATCTTTTTACCTTTCGGCGAGGCGAGATATACGAACCTTGGTCCACCTTTTCAATGAATACCAAAAAATGTAAAAAGGGAAATAAAATCATGGCGGCAGAGGGAAACGCGGAAAGGAACGGTCGCGACGATAAATTTGAAATTCGTTTGGTCGCGCGGCGGCGGTTCCCGGGCTCGATTCGAAGCCAATTACCAATGCCCGCGTGATTTATGGGTAGGACGAAAAACACGGACGTTCTCCTATAATCGAAAGCAACAGAACGTCTCTGTCTCCCGCAAACGTTTTATTTTTCGCGGAGATTGCAATTCGCCTCGTAACCAACGGGAAATGGATTTATGATATGGCCCTGTAACGAATTTAACCTGACAAAATTGTCCCTTACGTTTCGCGTTTCTCCCTATTAACAATCGAATACCGACCACTTCCTTCTTTTTTTTAACGGAGAATCGATCTAACGAAATTACCGAAACGGTTTGTAGAAATTATGTATTTCATAACCGTAATGTTACGACGAGTATTCAGCCTAAAGTAGCTGAAACGGCGGAATTGAATTATCGGTTGCTGGCCGGAAATAACGCGTGTTTAATTTCGATGCAAAATTTCTCATTCGTTCCGGTAACGTTTGATGGAAATGAGGCCGGGTGTCGAGACGGAAGAGGAGGCTGGTTGATTTATACGTTCGATTGAAAATTATGTTAACGAACGAGTTCTTGTGATACGTAATTTATCGCGTGCCGCATGGGAAATTGTATTCATTCGATTATTCGTCATACAAGCGGAGAAAAGAAAAGTGATTCGCATTGCGAGTTACCCGTATAATTTTCGAAACGTTGATAACAGGTGTGGTTCCGATAAATAAGAGATATAATCGAAGCTTGCATCGATATAGAAAATACTCCTTCCATTTAGACCATCGATATATTTAAACATTTTTTATTTATCTCTTCTTTTTTCCTGAAATAGACAAATGTACACATCTGCCGGGGCTTAAAAAAAAAAAAACAAAAAAAGGACGCAAAGAATTTAGTTTGAATTCATGGGTTTAAACGAACTCGCAACCACAATCGTGACCCCAGGCAAAATCCTGTGCCATCGAAAACATTTCCAAACCGAGGCAAATGAAGGATCGAGAAAGGGTGGTTGAAACTTAATTCACGGCTACCTTTTCATTCTTCCGCGTAGCTGCAGCCGTCCGGCATTTCCATCCATCGCGGCTCGTTATTAAGTAATATCGGGAGATTTCGACTGCCGGTTCGATGCGCCGATAAAATTTTCATTTCGCGGTTCGCTGGCGTCGTTGGGACGAAAGGTCAAATGCCTTGCCGTTTAGATACGGAAGCCGCCACCTGGTCGCCTCTTGCCCCCGGAACGGACCAAGTTTCTGTGTCACTGAACCTTCTCTGTCGACCCGGCAAGCCTGAATGTGGCTGCTTTCACCCGTGAATGCGCCAATTAATTGGTAGATCCTTCGAATCCTGTGCTGTCAGTGAGGCGTCTGGAATAGGGGTTGCAAACTCAAACTCCTTTCTTTAGAGGGACAAGAAAAAATTTGGAAACTAATTTGTGCGAGTTTCCAAGTAGCCAGTGATTGGTTTTGAAATAGGGATCGGTTAGATGGAACAGTATCTGAATTAGGAGTTTCGAAATTTTATAAAGTTTGTACTTGTTTCTACAGGGAAGACCTGTGAAAAGTTATATACCGTACTAATATTTCTATAATTAATTAAAAAAATCTTCGGGAGTTTCGTAATTATTTTCGAACGTATCGTAGCGCTCGTTAACACAGACTTTTCATGAAACAGATATGCTTTAATGAATTCTGTTATTATCATGGGATTAGAGAGAACAAGGACTGTAATTTTTCCGGTAGATATACGACTTGATATTCAATACGTATTTGCAAAATTAAAAAGTTACAAAACCTAGGATCTTAACTTAAATCTTTGCACAGGTTTTTCCAGTCACTTGCCACTGATTGAATCACAATATACCGATATGTTAAACTCCCTAGCGCAAGGGTGGTTAGATGAAAGATAGCTCAAACTTCTCCACGGTCGAGATTCGAGATTCGTCAAATTCAAGAGAATCTCTGATCCGTGTTATCCTTACAAAAGCAACAGATGCAAGATAATGCCTTCAAAGCATTCGAACCGCCTTTGCCGCGCCACCAAGCGCATCTTCCAGCCAAGAGTCATCTTTATTAGAGTCAAAGTTTCTGTCTGAATCTCTCGAATTGGTACCTCGTGCATAAAGGCCATTGATTAATTGTCGCATTTTCCGCGATATCGCGTCGACTGAACATTACGTGCGAACTATTGGTAGAACGGACTGAATCGGAAACGTTAACGAGCACGTTGAATCGAAAACTAAACGAACGGATCCTTACGTTCGTGCAAGAATTTTCTATTTTTATCGCATTTTTAATTGCACTTTTATTAATTATATCTGTCAGATGCTGTTTACCAAAACTGACAGTATCGTGAAAAATTTACGCAGTTCCATATTAATTAAAATTATAAAATGGTAATTCCGTTGCGCGACCTATGGTGCCTGCGATCGGCGAAACGCGGGGTGTCTGACCAGCGACAGGTCTATTCTACTTGCATCGAACCAAAACAATTTAATGAATAAATATATAATATTTTTTAGGTTCGTTTTGTGTCCCGTATATTCATGTACGAAACACTTGAATTAAGATTTAAACTAACGAAATTGGTATCCTAGTTCCTTAAACGTGAAAACGATGATCTCAATTAGTTTATGTATTATGGAGTTTCTTCAAAAAAAGAGGATAAGATCCGTCCATGAACATGTAATCGAGCTAAGTCCCTACCCGATTCGTTGGTTGGGAGTATCGAAACTCGAAGAGGAGTGGTAGGGTAATCCTTATCAATCAAATTTACCAAAGGGAAAACAAGGACGCGGCTGGTGAGATTTGTTTGGAAAAATGTGTTGGCCTGTGAGGAACGGGTCGTGGTTTAGCGAGAAACTGGCGGGGAAAGCTGAAAGCTTTATAAGCTCTCGATGCGCTTGGAGCGGCGTGAAACGTGGAAAGTTGGCGTGCGTCTACGCGATCGCGAAATTCCGGGCTCGAACTTTCCCTGCAGCCTTATTTCGGTGAAACCGGCGTAATGGGCTTTCATCACCGACCAAGGAACGCTTCAACTTCGCACTCATTTCATAACTTTATCACAGGAAAAGCGCGAGACGTTTGATGAAATTTTCGTGCCATTTGTTCGAAAAGAGTTGAAATTTCATTGGTGTCGCATGCATCTCTTTTAAAATCGAAGTCTTTCGATATTCAAAATTGAAATATCAAAGGAACAGGTAAAGTAGTAGTTTTATGAACACGACTGATTCTTTTCTATAGGGTAAGTTCGGAATAGTTGGACCACTTTTTTGAAAGAAGTCGTTCCATTCTTGGTTTTTTACATTTTACATTTTACTTTTTTCTCTAATTTTCCATATAATTCACAAATATTCCCATTATTAGAGCACCCAAAGTGAAACAACGTCCTGGCCTTACACGTTTAACCCAATCCTCGTTTAAGGAGGTTTCGAAACAGTTTTTTTTTTTTGTTTTACCTTGTAGCATGTACGGTTTTGCGTCAATTGGCTATACGAGAATAATACTAAGCCGATTTATTAATTTTATTTTGAGGTATTAATACTTTTTTTTGCGATCCTTTTTTCCTAATTCAGACTTTCATTATCCTTTGTGCCGATTCACTGCTAATTCCGAAAAAACCAATTATGGAAATAGAAGTAACAGAACGAAAGAGTCGGTTAATACGTGGGTCGATTATTTCGAAGGAATCAGCAAGGACGACAAACAGCTGACCAAACAAGCTCGTTGTCAGTGACACGAGTCTTATGGTAATTTTATAGAAAATCGATACGGCCGTCGATCTTGCGGTATATACAGCGCGCGAATCAAATATTCGAAAACATGCGCGGTACGTTGTTCTGCCGGAAAATACTGCGGTCGGTCGAAAAATATACCGGCTTTGTTGTTTTCGTTCCTTGTACAAACCGCACAGGGAATACGCTTTGCGAAAAAAATCTGTTTTCCAAACTGATCGTTGTCGGATTTCACGCCGCCTCCAGTTCAATTTACAATCGAATAGTTTCGAATGTCAATCTTACCCTATCTACCGGATTTATTTTTACTCGTTAAGAGCAAACGTTTGTACAGCTTCTATGAAGCTTTCAATGAAACTGAAAGTGTCTGAATCTTTTTTTTCTTTTTTCTTTTTTCTTTTATCTTTTATCTTTTTTCTTTTTATGAGTACGAACGGTTCTTTCCTCGTTAATTTTTGGAAAAATCCTCACTTCTCTCGTATACCACACGTGCTTCTATATTCTTGTTAAAACGAACGAATTCTTAAAAGCAAATTAAAGCTACCGGAAGTTACGGTCGTTGGATTAAAGAAAGTCTCGGTACGGGTTAGGAGTTAGATTAAAAGTTAAGAGTAAAGTTAAAGAAGACCTTGAGCTACAGTTATTTTTACGAGATAGCCTCTGCACGTAAGATTTTTCTTCTCATATATTTCCCGACGGGAGAAAGTCGGGCCGTATTTTAATACCACTGATTGGCAGCGAATCGTCGCTATTACAAACTCCGAAAGAATTTCTACGATATCGTGTAACTTTCTACAATACACAAGTTTCTACAAGGGGTATCGCGAAACGGGTATCAAGAACAAAACTGGACGGTGTCGAGCGATTATTAACCATTTAGGTTCAGAAGCTCGATTTCGATTTCCCGATCGAAGACTTAATTGCGTCTGCCTGGGTGTTTTGAAGCGGACGTTCGCGAACGGTTGATCGATGCCGGTGGCCACGCGTGTCCGATTTAATGGGAGCCTAATAACCCAATTAAAAGGAGATTGGCTGGGTCTGACGAGGCCGTCGAAAAGCCGACGAGAGAAGCGTCGATCCTGCGAGATCGTTCGTGCTCGCGATAACCGTTAGCGTAATCGTGTATCACCCTCCCACCCTAAATTCACCATTGACCTGATTCTCGTTAAACGATGTTCGATTTTTTCGCAATTCTGCCTCGCGCGATGTTCATCTGCTCGTTTTCGAGAGTGCATTTTCATCTTGGAGAGGACGGCACGAAAACGGAAATAAATGGCAACCGAGCCACGGTGAGGAAATAAAATTTTCAACCCGATATCGACGCTAACCCCGTCGTCAGCGCGTATTAAATTACGAGCCGAGTAAATACTGGTTCTATCGCGAACATGGTGCAGACCTTCCCCGATCGCACCCCCTCGGCCCACAGTTTGTCCGCTTTTTTCTTCCATTTGAGCAGAATGTACGATAACGGCGATAGTTTTTCATCGAAATAAAATCAAGGAACGTGCGATGGTCCTGTTAACGGCACGTGGCCGTGTACCTCCCTGTTGTTCCTTTTGTTTCCGCGTCCGTGTGCCACCCTTCTTTCAGCCTCCCCCTTGCTCGCTGGGAAAATACTCGGAAGCGGAAATAATTGTGGGGGTTGGAAGTTGGAACTGAAAACATTCCATGGACGGTTAACGGCCGACCAATTACACCGCGGACGCTACCATCTATTAAAGTTCCCTCATATTGTCCGTATTAGTTTCCTCGTTTCTTTTTTTCCCCGATCTTTTTTTCTTCTGCTACCTCTTTCAAGCGAACCGTGCACGCTACTCTGACTCGCCTATCGTTTCATCCGATCGAACGGATTAATTGCAAACTGATGGGTCTCGAACGATGTAGAGCAAACGCATGAACGTAGACACGTAAATGGGCACGGCCATTTTGTGTGAGAGGCTCCAGAGTTGGCGCAAGTAACGGTTAACGACACTGATGATACTTTTCATTAATTGTTGAGCGATTAAGGGTTCTCGATAAATGTCACTGGAGTAGAAACGAAACGCGGGATTTAAAAGTCGATTCAAGGGTGATTAGCAACGTTCCGGGCACAAGGGTGCCCGTGAAAAAAAAAAACAAGGGAAACATAGAGGCGAACGCGGGTCGATTGAATTGAAAGTGTTCGAAACAGGTCGATTTCGAGTGAGCCGTTCCAGGCTCGAGTGGAAACTCGATGTGCCAGTCGGAGAAGGATCAACGAGTGTGTCGAGTAAAGAGTTGAACGTAATTACGGTATTCTCCGGGGTTGGAGAGGGTTAAATCGTGGAGTCGGTTACGGTTGGAACTTTTTCCGGATAGGTACACCACTTTTTCTTAATTTTCCATAAAACTTTTCCACTCGTAAAATTATTTTCCATTTTTAAATATGAGTTATGAAAAATAATATATAAAAAAAAAAAGAACAAAAGAATTAAAACTGAATCTACATATGTACGAGTTCCGAGAGTCTTTAGCTCGTGTTCTCGATGCAAGCAAAAATTATAAAAGTTTGCAATTGATTGAAATAAATATATCTTTATTATTCAGAAACTCGTTTCGTTTGCGTCGAAAAATTGTTTCATTCGTGAAAGACTACCACCTAAACCGATCGCGATATTAATTTGAAGAACAGATTAAAAAATGTAGAACGCTTCAACTTAACGGTCCACACACAGACCTCCATGTTTCCTTTGATACGCAAAAGGGAAAACCAATATTCGTTGAAGAACAAGAACATCGAATCGCCCGACGAACGAAAAATTCGCGCGGTTTCCCGATTGTGGTTGTCACCGCACGTCACATTCGAGAACCCTTCGATCCGAGTGGAAATCCAATGAACGAGTGGCGGGTATCGGCAAATGAACGTGGTCCGGTGAAATGGCCGCGACTTTTTGCCCCGACTGCTCCTCTCGCTGCTGTTCTACATTAATTATCTCACCGCGGGTCATTGTGCCCGGATTACAGGTTTCGCCGGTTGCGGAATTATAGTTGGCGAGAATTAAAGTTGCAGCAATATGGCGTCTAAAATACTTGTGCTCTTCGAATCGATTTTTTCTTATTTTCGGAGATATCAACTTTTACTATTTCAAGTTGCTGTAATTTAATTTTTTCATCGCGTGCATAGAACTTTACGATTTTCATCAATAAATCTGCGAAGCTTTAGAAAAAAGAAAAACTGCAACTTTTCAAGCGACAATTTTTTGATTCGATAGTTTGTATCATAATAATCACACTTACGGCACACATTTTCTTCCTGCGTTAATTAAAGAGAATATAATTGGTTTTATGGTGCCGTTTCAGGACGGTGGTACCAATTGTCCATCGGCATAATTCTTCAGGCTGTCTTGCGCGGGCTGTGACAAACGCTGTAACGCAACGGACAACGTGTAAACCGTTTACGACGATAAGAGGTTTAGGAAACAGTATGTCGGTACATGAAACTGCGCTTTATAGTAGTAAAACGCGATCCGATTTCTCTATTCATGACTTTGGCTGGTATACTGCGTAAACTTTGCAACCGTGGAACGTCTCGTCTCTAAGACCGCTTTATCGGTGTAGTACGCGGTGTCTTTGTCGTCTCATTGAACGCCATAGACTATAAATATCCTTCATACAAAGTAATTATGATGCGATATTGCACGTCGCTGCCAGATACAATATCGATCATAGTGAAAAATATTTTGATCCTTTTCTCCAATTAATCTTACGAATTTTCGTTTAACCGTCAGTGTGGTCCTCGATATTTCTAGTCTGAACTTAACAAAAGCGAAACAAATCAGATTCGATCCAATTTGAAGACAATGAAATATTTGTCATCTAACCGAATCTTGATTAAACCAAACCATTCGAGACTTCAACGGATCCTCTATGAATACCATGAAAATATTCAGATTCCAGCACAGGTGTTCCTTAACGTAAATTCCACCCGGATACGAAAGACGACCAGGCGTGCGCGTATAATTCGCGAGGTAGCAAGGAGGGACGATCGTACACGTGTGTAGTCGCTATTCATGCGGATGGGACTTTGGTACTTATTTGATCAGAGTTTAAGCGGCTGGTTTGTCTACACCTGTTCGTAATTGTCTTGATATTTGGCCACGCTGCGCCTCTTTCTTCCTCCATCTGGAGCTTATTTATTAATTGACCCTGAACTCCGGCGCCGAAGTGCATCCGGTTCGGTGGTTTTTGGGCCGGAGAGCACCGATGCTCATCGGGACGTGAACAACGTCGCCACGGGGAAGAAGTTGAATGGGGTGATAATGAGCGTGATAAAAGGGAGTACTCTCCCGGGAGCAAAGCGGTGGAACGTTCTGATTTCGTCGCGGAACACCAAGGTTTACGCCTTGGAACATTCGTTATGTTGGTTCTTCTTGGAATAACTTGGATTCGAAGACGTTTACTTTGCATTAGTAATGTTAAATTAAATGTTGTAACGTGTATCAGACTTGAATTCTTGGCGCATGCTCAAAATTGTTTGCTCTACGTTTGCGATTTTATTTTATTTTCGGACGAACAGTTTCGGGATCTAGCAGAGAATTCTTACGAGTTTTGACTTTTCAATAATTGACAGCCGCGTCGATATGCAAATTTCTCAATTTCGTTGCAACGATGAGACGAAGCATGCCGAACAGAGATAAATGACGGGATCAGTTTCGATCCGACAGATTTATCCTGATAAATCCCGGCTGCTACAAACGCTCGTGAAAGCAACGGACATTGGAAAAAAGATCGTTAACTTGTACCCGATGTCCCTTTAAAAGTAATTAAATGCAGTGACCGCTTAATTTGTTTGAAAGACAAAACGATAGATTTTTGTTTAACTTTCTAATTAATCATATTTTTATTGTGGGAAATAAGTGAAAAATATATTTAAATTAGTATATTTAAACGACACCCTGTCTACATACGCGATAGGTACACAGGACACATTATATTTCCAATGACGAAAATTTAATTAAAAAGTTAATTTAAAGTCTAGTTTCCTCGGACCCGGAAAATATCGGAGGTTCGTGGAAATTTTTACGCTATACACAGCCTGATGATGTAACGTCGTCGATCAATTACCTGACAACCAGTTTCACGATAAAAATGTCTGGTCTACCTTGAATTTTATTTTTATTTTTTTTTTATTTAATTTATTTATTTTTTCCGTGGAAAATTTTAACATCGACGCGGTGAAAGAGAAAACAGAAACGGTTGCCGAGCCCGTGAAATACATCAATCGCGGTCTGCTTTACAATTATTCATTGTTTCATCGCCACGAGCGCTCAAATTCTGCCTCTGTTTTCCAGAGATGCACGTTCACGAAATGTTTACCGTATCGAATGCCAAATCCAGCGTTTACATATCCCTCAGAAGTCCCATTGTTTGAATACTTCAACGCTGGAATTCTCTTGAAAGAATTGATTTTCTTTTATCGTCGCGAAGTTTCAAAGATTTCCGTGTTACTACTTCAACAGAATCGTTTTTCCTGATTACATCCTGCCCGCACGCAATTTCGTAAGCGGTGCAAGTAAACTTGCCACACGAAACTGCAGTTGGCACTCTTGCCAGAAATTCAACGTCCGATCCACGTGTGCCAATAGCTGAATCCCCGAGGAAAACTTGACACGTGTAAACAGCCATATGGCCAATGCGCATTTCACCTCTTCGAGGGATTCGTTTACCTCTTAAGTAAATCTCACGATCCTCCCTGGAGACAGCAATGGAATATCTTGTGTATTTCTAATCATTTCCCTTAAATCACACTGTATTTCTTTATACCTTTATATTTATTCTTGCGATTTTATTAGCACAAGTTCGGGATAGTTGGACCACTTTTTGGAAAGAAGCCATTGCATTGTTGGTTTTTTTTTGTAGTTTTATTGTTTTGGTAAATTAAAGCAGTACATAAGTAATTCAAAAAATATATATATATAAATCATACTTGGCGACATATTAAAATATTTATTTCTTTTTTTAATCATGAAATACCAACATTCCAAATGGACAGTCTCAACCGCACGTTAACTTATACGAAATATAATACAAGAGAAAATTAATCGATATATTGCATTTTCTTAAATTTTCCATATGAATCACAAATGTTTCCATGCTTAGAGCATCCATCGTGAAGCAACATTCATACCTTATACGTTTAACCCGATCCACGTTTGCAGAGGTTTCGAAATATTGTTCTTTAGTTTTACTGTCCAGTATAGACAAAACTTTTTCGATGGTCGAACCAATCCGGACTTTAATGGATAAATTATCAGGATAAATTGCTCGCGGGTTGTTATAATCGATCTGCGGTCTACGATTAGCAGAGCTTAATAACCCATCAGCCTCTTATCCTATTACCACTCGACAGTATGATCCAAAAATTGTTTCATCTTATTACATTTTCACGGCGGTATCTTT
The DNA here is from genome assembly GCA_019453375.1 of Ctenoplectra terminalis. NCBI lineage: Eukaryota > Metazoa > Arthropoda > Insecta > Hymenoptera > Apidae > Ctenoplectra > Ctenoplectra terminalis. Next base: position 242,697 of record SMSQ01024942.1, on the reverse strand, counting down.
CTAAGGCGATTAGAGGGTCGATCGATGCGTCGAGACGGCCGCGAGGTGCAATCCTCGGTGAACCGTTCATTGACTAGCGGTCTGGAGCCATCGTCCAAAGAATTTTGATCGAGTTCGTCTTGCTCTGAAATCGACTGCGCGCGATTCGTTATTACGATCGGCGTGTTATCCCACACGCATGGCCATTATCGATAATCGTATCAGCACGCTAGACGCGAACGTGCCGGATGAACGGAGAAACAGAAAGAAAAAGGGTTAGAGAGAAGGGAGTATGATTCCCTTGGTTAATCGATTACCGAGAGGCGTGCCGATTTCAGCATGGAATCGACCAGCCGAAAGACGGATCGCGTCGGCCAATTTCCAGCGAGAGAACGCCTCGTACCGACAAATCGAGTGCGCATCCTGTGAAATTTCCCGGCTAACCGTAAGTGGGCTCAACGTTTCACGAGGATCGGATCGATCGTGGACCAACACCTTGTGAAAATTGTGTTTGCAAAAAAAGAAAAAAATAGAATGAAAAAACAGCAACGATGTACAGCGGTAAATTGGTTTGACCGTTTAACAAATATCGTGAAGTAACCAATATTATTTGAGAATTACGTTTCCCTGTTAAGGACGAAGGAATAATCGATACGTAAGATTAAACGCGATACAATGAATCCGACTTTATTGAAAAAAAAGAAACCCTGCATTCGACGCTTGTTCTCTAAGATCCTGCACTGCGAAAAGTCTGTCCTAGACTGTCCGATTTTCCTCAGCGAGTCTTCGGGCCGTTAGTCTTCGGTTTTTCGAAGAACGATTTAAGGGCCTGTCGTAATTTATGACGGGTACGTCGCCAGCACTCTCGCAAAGCTCAACGCAAAAGAGGCGAGGACCCTGATCCTTCGTTGTAACCAACGCGTCAATAGTTTCTTATAGATAGATATTAAGGATTATTTTTTAAAGACAAGGTTAATCGCGGGGCACAGTTGCGCGGTGAACGGCTGCATCACGCCTCATTCTTCTTCGAGCGAATAAAAAATGTAGACGAGTTGTTTCGCTCGATCGAACGGGTAGATGGATGAAACAACGCCGCTGGAACGGTGACGTGATTCATTTCTTCTATCAATCGAGACTCATGCGCGTACAAACACATAGAACACCTTCGACCCGTTCGTCCCTTTTCGGGATGGCGTTTCGAAAAATGCGATCCTTCAAGAATGCAGTTTAAGCCATCCTCATGGGAACGCTGTTTAGCGTTTCGAAAATAAGGTATAACCGAGAAATTACCATTCCTTTTCATTACTCGTTGACACTGATATTCAATGAATAGAGTATCGAACCCGGAAAATGAAATCGGAATCGGAATCTTTATATTACGGAATATTTTTTCAAATAATCAGAAATTAACGAGAAAACAGGCTCGTCCAAAGGGTCACCTTTAATAACGAACCAGAACGTAGGAAAATGTTTTTCCTGCTGACGTAGCAATAACAGAGGGTAACTGGCAACGATGAATAATGCATATTCGATAAAGGATCAAACGTCATAGTCGCAGCCAATGCAAGTTGGCTCGTTTCGTCTCTTAGCGTTGCATTATCTCCTATTCGCTAACTCTTTTGTGTTGCTTTCCGTCGAAAGAGTGTATTTTACGAGCTCACGATTGTGAACGGTCCCTTGAAATATCCATCTCTCAAACATTGAATTGAATGCAACGTTGTATCTCAACCTCCATCGAGGAACTAAGATTTTATTATCGCACGCCCCTCTAACAGCGACGACAATTTTGCGAAACGACCCAGACGCGATACATTTCTACCGATGGCTTACTTTCCCTCGTTTCGAAGCTTTCATGCGAGTCGGCGATAAATCGCCGTGTCTGTTGACCGGAGAACGCCGGATTGATTGGCGCGAATGGATCGATGTAAAGGAACATTCGATCGTGTGTGATAAAACGTTCCGATTCGGTGGGTGGTTGGCTCTTCCCTTTAGATTCTCGCGAGCCCGTTTCACTCGACTCGTTCGTGCCACTTGGAACGAGAAATATATGAATGGATATGAAGGAATTTTCGCATAATTGATATATTTGGGACGCTGATTTGTTTGCTCGTTCCGCGGCCGATAAACTCGCTGGTATACGACACCGAGTTACACGCGCACAATTATACGTATCAAGCTTAAGCTGATTATAGTTATTAACGAAAAAAACTCGAAATCGAATTTACCAGGTATAAGATTAACGTAACTCATAATTTATGTCGCTTGAAACGAACATTCTTTCATTATACTTTTAACTTGGATGAAAATAACGAAACTCTTCCTTTTCGAGATTCGTAAGTAATTTTAGTTGATATATTTATGTAAATACAATCGGTCGCGGTCACGTGTTCCTCGCTCGAAGCATTCTCACGCGAAGACGATCCGTTATCGATACATCACCGATCATAAATTCCGGGGCGACGAGCATACAGCGGGAATAGGTGCTCGAGACCACCCAGGGCTCTCCCTTTCCTTTTGTTGCCTCCTGATCGCCATCGCAAAAACAGACCACGTGGACGAAAAAATGTGTCCGAAGACACTCGGTGGCGGATATAGATGGTTCGAGCTTCTTTCGCCGCTGTCTCCTCGACACCCTTTGACAGTCCCCGCAAAAAGGTGCGGCAAATAATGTAGGGCCATTCCNGTCCCTTGAAATATCCATCTCTCAAACATTGAATTGAATGCAACGTTGTATCTCAACCTCCATCGAGGAACTAAGATTTTATTATCGCACGCCCCTCTAACAGCGACGACAATTTTGCGAAACGACCCAGACGCGATACATTTCTACCGATGGCTTACTTTCCCTCGTTTCGAAGCTTTCATGCGAGTCGGCGATAAATCGCCGTGTCTGTTGACCGGAGAACGCCGGATTGATTGGCGCGAATGGATCGATGTAAAGGAACATTCGATCGTGTGTGATAAAACGTTCCGATTCGGTGGGTGGTTGGCTCTTCCCTTTAGATTCTCGCGAGCCCGTTTCACTCGACTCGTTCGTGCCACTTGGAACGAGAAATATATGAATGGATATGAAGGAATTTTCGCATAATTGATATATTTGGGACGCTGATTTGTTTGCTCGTTCCGCGGCCGATAAACTCGCTGGTATACGACACCGAGTTACACGCGCACAATTATACGTATCAAGCTTAAGCTGATTATAGTTATTAACGAAAAAAACTCGAAATCGAATTTACCAGGTATAAGATTAACGTAACTCATAATTTATGTCGCTTGAAACGAACATTCTTTCATTATACTTTTAACTTGGATGAAAATAACGAAACTCTTCCTTTTCGAGATTCGTAAGTAATTTTAGTTGATATATTTATGTAAATACAATCGGTCGCGGTCACGTGTTCCTCGCTCGAAGCATTCTCACGCGAAGACGATCCGTTATCGATACATCACCGATCATAAATTCCGGGGCGACGAGCATACAGCGGGAATAGGTGCTCGAGACCACCCAGGGCTCTCCCTTTCCTTTTGTTGCCTCCTGATCGCCATCGCAAAAACAGACCACGTGGACGAAAAAATGTGTCCGAAGACACTCGGTGGCGGATATAGATGGTTCGAGCTTCTTTCGCCGCTGTCTCCTCGACACCCTTTGACAGTCCCCGCAAAAAGGTGCGGCAAATAATGTAGGGCCATTCCTTCGATTAAGAATTCGATTTCTCGGGACAAAAATGTCGGCATCTTAAGAACCGTATTTCGTAACGAATTCTATATTTTTTAATACGAATTCATAATTATCGTTCATTAAAGTATAATATTATAATATTCCGTCTATTGGGAATTTTAACGCTAGAACTACCGACCATTAAAACATATCTGTTCGTATCGAAGAAATTAAAACATTTCCTTAAGAAATTACGAAATGATCGTTTCGATCACCTTGGAGGTTCCACTGTGGAATCAAAATTCGTTTCGACAACTACTTTCAGGATCAATAATAGAAACACCGGTATCGAGCGTGCCAATAGTTTCCCGAAGACGATTCTTTTAAAACAGCCAGCCTCCGGAAAGCTAACCTCGCTGTTGAGCGTTTCATTATTTCGTATGACAGTTGGACGACGTAGGATGGAACCTAGCGCACAGTTTGCTGCACCGGAAGCAAGGAGGGGTTGAAATTGCGCTACACGCCAGACCGTTCTTCCTAATGTCTCGATAGAGGGAAAGTTTAACGGTTCTCGGTCCCTTTTTCTCGCTGCTAGCAAGGCCTGTCGGCAAAGGTACCAATGCCGTTAGCTACTTGGAAATAATAAAAGAGACAAGAGGGAGAGCTTCCAAGTTTCTCGATATTGTTCCCGAGGACAGAAGGTCGGTGGGCGTTACTCGTCGCCTGTAACTTTTCCTTGTCTTTATCGGTAAACAATGTATACCACTCTCTGCCGTCTGCACCACTGTTCGATCGGTCTTATTTCCCGTTTTCTCTTTTCCATTCTTTTTTTCCCATTCGGTTTCTTCCACGTTCACCTCGACGCTAAGCTTTTGTTTCAAGGATTCAATTACTCGTTGCGTTAGCCAGACGAAACGACTCGCCAAGTTTTTAATTGATACCGTTGAAATTTGTATGATATCGTACAATTGCTTTTCTCCGCGAATATTTTTCTACCAACCGATCAATTGCTCTGGTTATACCCAAGAAAAGACCGGAAAAACGAGAAATCTCATCGAATGTTAGATTTATAAGATCGAGATGGAAATAGTGGTAGGAAAGATGATTGAAAATATGTCGATGGTAATTATCAGCTTAGTCAATTATTTCCTGTTACATAATTTACGCACCGTTCAATCTGGCGCGTCCGTGCAAGCGCCACATTACTATCGAATTCATTGTTGCGAGAAATCGAAATTGGCAGACGCAAATTTTCGCGGTAATTGGCTTCGTTGGAACCCTTCCATCCCTCGACTCATCTATTTTCTCTCTCCCTCGCTCTCTCTCTCTTTCTCTCCATTTCTATGTATTTAGTATTAGTTTAACGCAATTTATAGAGTTCATCGCGGCAAAAGCTTTTACCGAAGACTAGTTAATTAATGAGTTTCGAGTAAACAATCATTCTTCGTATTTTCTACCTTGAATTTTTCACGTATGAATTTTTTTTTTTCTTTAACGTTACAGATAAATATACGTACAGCGATTCGACGAAAAGGAATTGAGCAGAGAAAACGTTGAATCTCTATGATGGAATCTTCCCACAGAATATTGCGTCCATTATACGGTAAGTGGAAGAAAAAGTACATCTTTACCTTTTGCTGGAAAAAGTTTTCCGCAACGAACAGCGTGGACCGCGCGGAATTCGCATTTTAATGGAGAGCGGCGAGGCTCGAATCGCGAAAGACCGATGCTCCGGTTGCGTCGTTTGGTTAATCGTGGCCGTTTTAAAGTTCGCCAGTTTTCGTTCGGAGATTAATCTAGGCGAGAAACGCGAGAAGCGCGAACGAGTAGTTTAATTAGTCGAGAAGAAAAATTTAATTAGATAGAAGCGTTCTTAATTTTTGTTTATATTTTCTTTCTTCCATTTTCTTTTCGTTCGTTGAGCGCAGACGAATTGGTTCGGTATAACTATTGGACGGTGACCGAACTGTAATTTAAACAGCTGGTTTAATTGTTAATCGAAACGGTAACGATTGTCGCCACGAAGCTGACCGACGTTTTAGAGCGTTTCATAATAAGCGGGAGTTAATTGTTCGATTTAGCTAGCGCCGCACTGTTACAATCGAAGTCCTGTAGGGCATTATTTGTTCAACGTATAATAGCCGTGGCGGAAAATGCAATTTCGATGGACGTTGCGCGTGCTACCTGTGCGTACCGATCTGCAGCTGCCGGTTGCAGTAATATACTTGATGGGAACGTACAACTTGCCCGTCCATTTCAATATATACGCCTTCCCATGCAAATTTCTCGTTTCTCTTTCATTTTATACGAAACGTCAAAATCCTGTAGCGCGCTCATTTTCTTTTTGCGCTCTACCAGTCAACCAGTTAAATCAGTTAAATCAGAACAACACGAGAGAACCTCAAAGGTATCAAAAGCCCACGTTTCCCTTCACGCGAACCAACGATCCATAAAGTTCCGTAACCAATTAAAAATCTACGCGATCCAGGGTTAACAAATTCGTTTCGAATTACCATCATCGAATGCACGCAACTAATTACAAGCCGAAAGTAACAAACACACGGAAAGAGTTAGAGAAAGATAGGAGGATCGTGGGTATATCTGAAAAGTCACTCGAGAAAGAAACGCAACGACGAACTGGAGCGCGAGATCCTCGAGCGCAGCTGATACCGGAGTAGCAAGTTGGTCACGTAGGAGTTTGCACGTCGTTGCGTTTCGTGGTTGACTCGATGCAAATACCGATCGGGTTTATACACGTGTAAACCTGCCAGCAACGTGCGTAGATCTCCAGCCGACATGGTCCCGGCCACCGGTAATTTTGATTACAAGTTGCAACGTGAACGAGGTCGCGGCACGGCACGAGGGGAATTTGTAAGGGGCACTGACGTGTAATAGCCACTCGAAATCCCGCGCCGGTGTTAACGTTTGCGCCAGAGCTTGACGCGAGCCTGGCGAAGGGACACAGGAACGAACAATACGCCACTTGATACCGCAATTGTGCTATTCGCGACACGACTTTACGACACGAGCATCAGACGGATCTACGAATCCTGAGTTTCTCTGTTATTGACGATCTTCTAACGCGTTGATACGCGTTTGTCAACGCTGGCTGTGTTGGGCACGGTCGAGAGTCAACAGAGAATTATTATTCGCTAAAACTTGACGAGGACCTTCAGGATCGTATAGCGTGGGTGCTGCCTTGTAATTTGCCGAATTTGATTCAAGCGCTTTTAAGCCACTTATACGATGAACGGAGAATTGTTCTACAATGGTGCGAGAAATTTTGCAACGTTGCGAAACATTGTTGGAGTGTTCGAAACAAGCCTCAAAAACGGAGAATAGTTCTGGAATATTTTGTCTGTAATACCATGGTGGTCGATGTTAAGGGACGATTTGCAATTTCAAAGTTTTTCCCAAACAAAATTTGCGACTTCCATTAACTGTTTATATTATCGATCTCGTCCGAATGTTCACGATTTCACGGTTATTAAAACGGCGATTCGGGTGATTGAAGCGTTTAACCGGTTTGTAGGGCAAACGGAGACCGTGGTGCTTGACCGTAGAACGGTCCTGTTCATTCACGGATCTTTCCTCGTCTGTTGCACGAGCAATTTCATAGCATATTACAGCCGAAAGGCCTGCTACTTTGTGTAAACGTTGCGTTTAACCGAAACCGTTTAAACTTTAGCAAGAAACGCAGGAAGTTGGAACGCAAGGAAGAAATACTTTTAGTTTTCGCTTCGATTACGTTATTAAACGTACGACGCGTTGTACTCTGTTTACTCGTAGACGTTGCATTGGTCGATTCAATTACCAATTCACTATTTCCTCTTTTTATATGTTTTAACTTCATATACATATTTACCATGATACGATTCACGCGTCAATTACGATTTTAAATATTTTCTCAGAGCGGTGATGAATTATCTCAGAGTTTAAGGTGAATTTATGATCGCTCGTAATTAACGAATGTAACGCTTCGATTTCCAATATCAATTCTCCGCTTAGCCATTAATTGCGAGGTAAATCAGTGGTTAGAGTAAAAGTCAAATTGGCGATAACGTGGTCAGAAGCTGGGACGAGTTTCGAGTAGAATGTCTCGATTTCGTGTAGTAATTAATTTCGTAGCGGCAGACGAACGAACGAGAACGAACAAGAACGAACAAGAAATCGATATTATAAATTCCATAAAAGTACAGCTTTTTTTTTCAAGTTAATGAAGAGGCTAATTACTCAGAGGACGAAGTCTGATTTCGCGAACTGGGACCCGAACGCGCTAATCGATCCATGCTCTTCGCTGTTTTAATGCTTTTGTCGAATTAGCTCTCGGAAGTTTAACCCTTTATCTATCGTGTAATTCCCGGACGCGAGGCTGTCGATGCAAAGTCCTCGTTTCGGTCGTAATTCCTGGTACTTTTAACGTAACTTCTGCTTCGAGCAGAGAAGTTCCTCCGTTTTGTCAATTATTGAAGTTAAGTGGATCGAATTATAATACTTGCAACCTTTTATCGCCTCGAGAAATTTTTCAACTTCATTTTCTATTCACGAGTATCAGTTTACGAAGATTCCAATTCTTTCATCCCTTAATATGTACTAAAACTCCACAGTATACCAACAAATGTCAACACTAGTAAACAAGGAACTTGAAATAATTTCGAAAATCTCAAGAGACTTCGCTTAGCAATTCGCGATCGATAATTTATTAATAATTCATGATAAGGATCTAACCGACCAAGATCTGGGTGGAGAAGAGGGGCTGTTGATGCATTTATTAGAAGCAATTTAGCCGTTGCACCGGCGATTAAGCAAACTATCGAGCAGCGTAGCGCATCGAAAGCAGCTGTTATGGTGACCAACACCACTCGAGGCTAGATGGGCTGGATGCAAATTCCTTAATCGATTTCGACAAGTTTGCAGATGCCTCGCGAAGGGACGCGTGATGGTCGAGGACTCGACATTTTCGCTTTCGGAACCGTGAAATCGTGATTATACGAAAGCACACCTTCGCCACTCTCTTCTGTTAATTTATCCAGTGAAGCGACTCGTAGAACGGTTTCGTAGCATCGAGAGTCTGTTGGTGTTAGAAGATGGTTAATTCAAGGATAGTCGATGAAGTTCCTTCAATGTTAACGACACAGTTATCCGAAGTTGGACTTCCTCTTAAGTAAACCGTTTGATTTTCGACAATTCGATGGCTTCTTTTTCTCCCTTCCCTATTCTAAAAGGAAAAAAGCAACACTTTGGAACGTTTAAAATTCGATGAGAAAGTCTACGTTGCTTCTTCTTCGCTGCTCGAAGAAAAAAGAAACTTAACGTCAACTCTCATTGTCCCGACATCAAGGATTTATGTTCATTCTTAAAGTCTCTTCGAAATTAATTCGCCAACCGGAAGGAGGAAGTCGCAGAAGTCCTTCTCGCAATTTGGAAGCCCGATCTTTAATTCAACGTTCTTCCTAGAGGAGGCAAACAACGCGTAAATAATCGATACGTCCGTCGTGGATCACCGTCTGGTTAGCTCTGTTCTTCGAGAACGGTGATCGAACTTGCACGAGACAACGTCGCGTGGACGAGCTACACGGCGCTACATGCGCCCAATCATTAATGCAAATAGCCGGAAGTACTCTAGCCTGTGTTCACGAACGACGGAATCGATAAAACGACTCTTGTGCTTATCCCCTTAAGTTCCTTAGTTAGTTTCGCCGTTGATTCTCGCGAAACTCTGTCCCCTTGTACCGATCGTAGCGCGAACGGAATGAAACTTGCGCGATTAGATCGTGTTTACGCGCGAGAACCTGACAAGCTCCGGTGCTGAGGTCACTGAAATTATCAATAGTTTGATCAGGATCGCCAAAGAGGACAAGCGTGTGGCCACTGGCGCGAGACATTTTTTCGTTTCCTTTTGGACGGAAAATTTGAAGGCAAAAAAAAAGAATTCGTGGTATCTGGTCGGAGGTAGAGTTTAAGCACGGTCTCAACGAGCCAATAACAGGTTGAAACGATTTTTCATCAAAGATTTCGTGGAACAGCGCATCCACAATGGCAACTTTGAATCACGCTTTCAGCCTGATGATCGCGAAACTGTAATTTTCGACGGTTTCATCACCCTCTCGACGGTATTTTCTCGTGCGTTCGTTGAGATCGTTCTCTTCTTTTTTCTTTTATTTTTTCCTGCCTTTTCTTTTGAATAGCAAACGTTTTCGATTCCACGTTACTATCAAAGATCGCGCGTCGCCCCGACGCGACCCCGTTCTCTTTTCTCTCCTTTCTTCTTTCTTTTCATCGAACTTCAAAGCGGCTGCTTTTCGTCCGCGCGTTGCCGTAATTTTGTTTCCTGCCAGCGAGGTTTCCGCGACATTTTTTCCGCCACTAAAATTTGGATATCGTGTTCCAATGTGTACGAAATCGTGTAAAATGTGTATTCGATCGTATTTATATGGATACTGGAACTCACGATATCGACGCGACGAATCCATCAACGTTGGGAAACTGAGGTCTTTGTAAAAAAAAAAAGGAAAAGATTTTTCTTTTAAATAAATTGTGAAATTCGTGCGATTTTGGAGTTGGAACTGGGTCGCGCGAAAACAGAGGTTCGTTTTAGTTGATCATGAGAATTGATCGATAGAAGATTACATTGCGATACGTTTGCGAAACGTGCGGGGTTGGGATGTAGGTTCAAAATGTGAGACTGATAGACTGTTTCATCTGTTATTCGATTCTGTGTAAAATGCAAACATTTATTCACTCATTTATTCATTTATTTATTTATTTGTTTTTTAATCAAAGAGAGAGAGATAGGAACGACGTTGAAAGCTCAAGACCAAATAAAGAGACCATAAACAATATCTGACTTTGGAAGGAGCACGAATAACCCGATATAACACGATACTCCGTTCGTTTAATTATTCTCTGTGCTTACTTCCTTTCGTTCCTTCCACCTTCGTGTTTCGATCCTCGGGTAGACGATTTCTAATTTCCGTTGATTACGAGTGGAAAAAGAGCGGAAACAACTTGCAACGATATCCACTTTTAGAAATGTTAAATCTCTAACGAGAGAAAAAAGCGAAAGTTTATTGGCTTTTAGCCACGGATAACGAACCTCTGCTCTGAGTTTGGTCAACTTTTTCCCTCCCACAGACATCAAGTTTTCTACCTATTATACTTTCTTTTTTGCTCAAACACTGGTCACTAATTAATTAAGCCAAAGAAGCCTGTGCTGCTTATTTATGCGTTGTAATTAACGCAAGCATCGTAACAACCTAAAATTCCCCTCGGCAACTTGAGCAAAAAGCACGACGCGTTGCCGTGCCTATTTAATTAATATTTTTTCATGAAACGCGTCGCGATAAAAAAGGAGTCTGGTACGCGAGACCATACAAAATTGAAAGACTCTCTCTTGGACGCACCGATCCTTTCTGAACCCTCTCCGTTGCACGATTTATCGCTCGCCCGAAAAGGCGTGGCGTTTCTTTTAGTAAAACAGATCCCGGCCGCGTGGTTTCGGTTCGGTTACGCTCGCCACTCCGTTCGCTGGTAACGTCAAAGATTAGGTTTCCCTCGCCAGAATTTTGTTTCAGCTGTCTGGTTTCATCAGCCGGCGAAAGCAACCGCTGAAGAGTCGCTCGAATACCGTCAGCGTTGGCGTGTTTTGAAACGGAATTACCATCGTGTTGTGTTTTAATAGAAGTCAGTTTACGTCGAAGCGGGTTGAGCGTTCGGTTCGTTCGCTGAATTTTAGCCACTTAAACGTTAATGGAAGGATCGTACACCGACATGATACCGAAGCACACCTTGCCTCGATGCTGAAATTGATTTAGTTACACGCAACGATGCTTCAAGATGCTCGATGTTAATAAAATACGAGTATCGAAACAATTTTCAGCAGCAGGGCTGTAGGAAGCTGTTGAGGTTCGACCGTTGGATAATCGCGAAGATACATATTCGCTCGGTAACGTGCTTATACATATTCACAGCACGTTAATAAAATCCTAGAAACTCAACGAAGACCAGTCGGAAAGAGAACATTGCCTAGCACTTGCACACGACTATTTTGAAAGCACGAACCAGCCCCAGAAGCGGTTCTAATTCTATCGCTTCTTTTCTTCCATCTTCCTACGAGAGCTTCATCTTCCACGGCATTCCCGGTGGCTGCAACACGACCGGGCTCGTCGAAGCTCGCTCGTGTTTCGTCAGACCTGGCCCGACACGAGTTTTCGCCCGCACTGGCCCTATATATCTCGCCGAACCAAGGAACGAACGCGGCCCAAACAAACCGGCTGTCCAGAGAATCGATTTCTCGTTACCTTTGATTTTCCACTTACCTAAAACACTGGTTTGTGGCTCACCACCGAGCCGAGATTGCTGTTTCTTCGCCATTACGGGCTCGAATTAAAGGCGAATGAAACCGGGTGAAACCGGAAAGGTTACGCTTCATTTTCTTTGAGCAAAACCGTTGGGAAGTCGGAAGGAGTTGAACAAAGAGGGTCGAAGAAGGGGAAGGTAATCGGATCTCGATGTTAGAGGGGAAGTTTGTATCTTTGAGATTGAGGATTTTGGACGAAGCAATTGTAGATTGGATTCGAGACCAGGAACGAACGAGTAAACGGCTTTTACACGGTTCTTCATTGATTTCATCCCTTACCGGGGAAGGATTGTTAGTTGGCGTCGGCGTCGCTGTAATTTTTCGTCTCCTGAAAGTTCGAACCGAGTAGACGATGCAAGCAAAATTTTGTTCCACCATTGCTTTTTTTATCGTTTTGGTTTGTTATTCGAAAGTTGGATAATGGGAACAAATAGGGGGGGGGGGGGTGGCGGAGGTGGGCACACTATTAACGAGAATTCTGGTTGTAGGACTGTAGCTGTTCCAAATGCAATTAATATCGTCCCGTTTATCCAGTTACTACAAAACTGACATTTCTTGATCAAATAATTACACTTTTCTTACGTTTATACGATGGCTCTGCCCTTTATCGTTTGACTTTATGAACTGGCAAAGAGCATTTAATATCGTCTAAGCAGTTGTAACTGTTTGTGGATCAGACAGAACATTAAGTAGTATAGGTCGAGTTTAATCAGACGCGATCTACCGAAAGCATACGATACGATAGATTTGCTATTTGAGAAACATAATTAGCAAAGAAGTTTTCAACATATTTATAAGTTCAAAGATGTTGAGCAAGAGTTTGTATTTTACTTCGAAGTAAATTGTTTTTGAAACGGCGTTTGTAGAACTCTTCAAAAATGTTCAGAAATATAACGTCCTATTTTTTTGCTATGGAAATTTTGGACACAAAAGTTTACGTTACATACCAGAGATCTTTTTGTTTGCCAAAAACTCGGATAATCAAAGAGTATCGACAGGAACGCGAACAAGCTTCTAAGAAACGCTAAAAATTCAATTAAAGAACGGAATACGGACCATTCCATTTCCCCTTACGAGTAACTTTGTTAATTCGAATGTACCCTTTAACATTTTCCCAATTATCCTAGTCGTTCGAAAAAATCCTCGCTCTTCGGGAATCGTTTGTTGCTTCGCTCGTTAACAGTCTTGTTTACGTTTCTTATGCAAATAGTGATTCCCCTTCCAAACAGGAGGACAATTCGTTGGAACCGTTATTGTTTCCTTTATTAAATTTTTATTTGCACACGATTTCTTGAAAGCATCCGATACGAAAACTTTATTTCCTCGTGATTCGAATAGAGAACACGGCCCGGAATCTAGAGAAAAATTCGAGGAAGTTGGATATTTAATTGTACCATAAACTTTGTTAAAGTAACAGCGTTCCTCTCGTTCTTAACATTTCAAATTTTTCTCTAATCATTTGCAAAATATTCGATGCGTTCTCTTGAAATATTTTCTTCGCCAAACTAACGCGTCAATGCATTTTTACAACACATTCCTAAAAGAATTTCAACCTTTCATCGAGCAAGAAAAGAAGAAAACTCATCGCGAGCATTTTTAGCAGATTCACAGCATCCAACCGAGGTACGTTCCTCCTTTTCGTGGATTTTTAGCTCGTATTAAGCGCCACGGAAGAAAGAGGCGTTTCGCGAGACACGAGGCATTCGCGCGATTCCATTTTTCAGCCTCACAGTCACGCTTTCGTCGCGAACAATCGCGCCGCGAGTATTTCAGTAACGAACAGAGCGCACAATAAAGAACCCCGTTTTACGTTCGTACAGCATCGTACAACTAGAGAAAGATAAATAAAAACATCGCGCAGTTTCACGGTGCGTTTGGAACTTGCATTACCTCGCATTTTTCCTGCTATGGCCAAGGGACCGGTTCCCTTCGCAAGTTCTCGCGAGACACAATTGAATTTAACACGAATAATTTTCCTCTTTATCCGCTGCCTTTCTTTCGTCTCGCGTTCAAAGGGAACGAGAACAAAGAGGAACGCGAAGAAGCACACGAAAAGGGGCGCGATAGGGGAGAGAAAGAGGGCTCTCGTGGAATTCTGGGTTCAATTCGGACCCGCGTACGATAGCGCGGTAATATGGGGTGATATGGTGTAATACGGGCTGGTATGTGGAGAGCAATGAATGGAATTGCAATGCGCGATGCGCAAACCAGAAGACGATGCAAGTGGTGTATGGCGGTTACAAGGGAAACGCTTCTAAAAAGCACGATCATCGTGGCTTGGATAAAGCGTTCCTATTGTCAGATATATTTGGTTGGTAAACAACGTGCACGCATTGTTCAGGTATTAAGCGAAGTGATTTTTCGCTCTGGGTTGCCGAAGGTTCTTTCTTCGCCGTGTGTCCTCGTTGAGGAATACCGGGGCGTTGATCGTCTCTCTTCTTTTCGCGTTCAAAGCTTTCTTGTTGTCGCGTGGCTATGGATACCGACTTATGGAACTTTTCAGCTACGCAATTTTCCAGACTGGTGGCATTCTTTTTTCAGAGAGCGCGGCAAATTTTTGCGTTAAAAGAATTCGATGTATCTTTGAGAGCAGAGGCAATACTCTTTACGATGAAAACAATAAGGTTAATAAATCGAGGGAAATTGGAAGGAAATATTTTTCGAAAGGAAGTATCAGTGGGAATAGTGCGAACGCGTTCGATACAGGGTCGAATCGGAGGGGCGAGACGATCGGTGGAACGGATACCAATGATGAGGACAGAACGAGGATATTTCCGACATTCCATTGGGACGCGAGGCGTCACTCGTCGCCAGATTTCCCGTGGCGGCCGTACTTCATCCAAAATTACCGGTGAAGCACGTCCGGCTGATTCATCGCGAGCTCTGTCCGTCGCTCTGTCGACAGAACTAACACGGTAACGTTCGAAATTAGACGGGAACACGTTGCAAATACGTCGATGAGAAGTAAACGGGAGGTTGCTCGATCCCGTTGATCTTCGCGACTTGGTGCGGGTTCGAAAAAAATTTTGGAATATTTTCCTTTCGCGATGATATTTTCATTCGCGCTTTTATCACAATTTGTTTTCTAATTGCAATAATAATAACGTTCTAACTACACGTGACGATACGATAAGAAAAGTATTATAAAATCGTACCAAAAAAGAAAAAGAATAAAGGATAGTACTTCATCCATAGCTACGGTTGATATCGTCCGAGGAAAGTTGTAATTCGCGAGAGTTTATCGGCAGAAGGAGTCGTTCAAAGAGGAAAGGAATCGCTGGTGGGACTCGTTCCGCGGTTCGATGCGAGGAAATAAAATGAACAGACCAAAGAAGGTGGTAGTAAAAAGATTTCGCAAATGGACAGTCACCGTTTCGCCAAACGAGCGTAAGAAAAATCGATGGAGAACGTTTGTAAAATTATGCCATGAGCTAGCTAGCCATTTTATCGCTCGTTTCACGAGAACAGGGCAAACGGGAGGAATAGGAGACCGACGCAACAAGAAATGGAAGCGAGAGGCGAAAATTTCAACGTTTCGTTTCGTCGAATGTTTCCCGAGACTACCGGCGACACAGGAAACTGAAAAAAATTGTTCTTTCGAGAGACGCCGCAAAAATTGTAAAGAATGAAGAGCGGATAGGAAAGCTGTGATTGTAAAAGACGCGCGCGAACTTCTGCTAGGATGAAAATGAATGCACTGAGCACCGAGTATGCTTCGTCTGTATTTGGGGAACTGTTCTCCTTGATTCTGCAGCTTCTGCTTATCTCATCGAGCAGTGTTTCGCGTGAAATATTCATCTGAAAACGGAGCAATAGGAAGAACTGGTGCTCAAAGAAGGAAAAATGAGAGAAAATAGAATAGCGTTCGCCGACTAAACAGTCTTCTCCCATTGTAAAAAATTCTATTTTCTTCTACGAATATTCTTTGTACAAAAATTCATTTCCACGTCCCGACGCGAGACCTACCCTCCCGACAACGAAATGATAATTGAAATAATTCAGGATAGCGAATTTGATTCGGTTAGTTCGTAATCCAATCACGATCGAGGTGCTTGCAGACGCGACTGGCAGGGAGCACAGGGAAGCAAAGATTTCTTGCGGGACGCTTTTGTTCCTTTCTTCCTTGGGGAGCGACAAAGAGATAGCCTAGGAGGAAAAGTTTGCGGAAGCAGGCAGAAGTGGAAGCTTGTCTTCCAGCGCGACGAAGAGAAAAAGAAGGACGCGCTCGAGGGCGAGAACACGAATGAATCAATGAATGATTTTGTCGGTACCATCGATCCAACCTTCTCTTCCTTCCATGAGAGGGTGCGGAATTTTGCATTAGACGAAAACGGAAGGGACGGGAATTTCTGCGATCCTGGTTGTCTTTGACGCGATTTAAGCATGTTCGAAGAACCAGACACTCGATGCGATCTTGCATAATTACCGAGAGTCAGAATTATTCGTGGTTAGATGAGATTTGGTCGATGTGCTTGGTGCGATCGAAAAACATTTCCAGTAGATGTTGGAACAAACCAGGCACGTATCGCTTCAGGCGATACCTGGTAGAGGTTCGATATTTTCTCATTAAGTGAATTTAATTAAGGTTTTTTGCTCTTGGAAACAAAAGGGAATTATTAAATCAGGCGACGAACAATGGAATTTTTTCTTCGAGCAGAATCGAACAACTTTGGGAATAACTTTACNACATTTCCAGTAGATGTTGGAGCAAACCAGGCACGTATCGCTTCAGGCCATACCTGGTAGAGGTTCGATATTTTCTCATTAAGTGAATTTAATTAAGGTTTTTTGCTTTTGGAAACAAAAGGGAATTATTAAATCAGGCGACGAACAATGGAATTTTTTCTTCGAGTAGAATCGAACAACTTTGGGAATAACTTTATTTTTGAATTCATAAGAATTTAGCTCGTTTATCTTCTTATCTTTGATACTATATTTTACAATCTTGAACCAAGAAGATATCGCTAATTCGATCGACTCTTTTTCTTATGCATGCATCTCCTACGCGAGTAAAATCCGTTGTTGTGAAATAGGGAAAGGAATGTTCGTCGTAAAATATAGAATATTTACAAGTTCTCTTCTCGTAAGGGCGCGTACTCGAATTTTTGAACGGCGGCATAAAGCTTGCGTCGAAGGTATACGAGCCAAAGGAAAAATTAGGGATCGTAGAGAGGATACCGTCGGGGGCAGCTTAATCAAGAAAAAGCGGAAATATCTCTTGTTTCTCTTGCATCTTCCTCCATAGGATTCTCTCGAAGCGTTACGAAATAATGAACGGTTCGAGATCCTGACGAAAGGGCACGGTCCGAAGGAAAGAACGGATAGAAAACGCTAGGCCTTATATCTGGGAGCTTTAAAAAATTCGACAGTTTCGTCTTGGAGCGGTAAAGAATTTTGAAATCGAACAGAGTGGCAATTGTAAGTTGAATTGCGAACGATTCCGAAGAATGTCGTGTCTATACGAGTCGTGAAATTTTTCAACGATTCACTTTCCTTTTCCATGGAAAAGAATTCAAAAGTACTTCCACGGTGGCGTCTTGAAAGATTTCGCGAAACGTGGATCACGATAAGTTTTTATTCTTACGAAGAAAAAAGAACCAAGAGGCGTAAAGGAGGTTAAAGGAGCGTTTCTTCTCTTCTGGTTCGTCGATGGATGAAAAGGAAGAGGTAAAAGGGACATGCCGAGGTTCCCTGAGGTTCCCTGAGAATAGTTCGCCCCGTGTCGCCGCAGCTGTCATAAATACGGGCGAGTAAGTTTTCAAAAGCGGCGCGTTTCTTCGGGAGAAAAAGTTGGGAAGCAACCGCTCGCGATGTAGAATCTCTTTGCTCGAGCTCGATTGAATGGGAAAGATTAAAGTACTCGGAGCTATCTATACGTCCTACTTCTTGATCAAATCCAAGATAGAATCGAACATTTTCTCTTTGCCGTTTCTATTAGGGATTTACACGAAGCTGCCGGTAAATTCAATATTATTTTCACTATGGACGAGATTCTCGTAATAATACCGTTCCGATATAATCGTGACCGTCTGAAATTGGTACATTTGAATATGTACTATGCTGATTATTTTCATCTGTTTCGATTGTTCCAATTTAACCTTCTATTGTTTACAATTACTATTAACAGTACCATCTATTGTTAGATCTTCCCATTATGTAGATCCTCGGCATCCATAATCGCTATAATACGAATAGCTCGCACACCGTTGCGACTATGTGATTACGCCAATAATTGCATCAGCGTAATTAATGTAACACTCTAATCTGTCCTGATACCAATGTACTAATTATTAAATATATACGAGCCATTGAGAAGCACCATTTGTCACGATTATGAGTTGGTCGGTTTGATTTATTCGTGGTTCGCATAATATTATACATTTCCACGAATAACTTTCTTTCTCCCGCAAGGAACGGGTGCCTCTCGAGGCAGCCTCTAAGAACGGATTCGAATGTTTGCGGAGAAAAGTCAGCCAGCATATCCGGTGTACTCGGGACTAATGACGCGACTACACACATTTGTACGTGTCACGTGCAGCTTCCGCGGCGGAGAACTATCGGGCCCGCGCATTAATAACGCACCGGTGGCTTCCGGTCGACAGACATAAATGGGGCGACGATCGTCCCCGGGTAGCCACGGCTAGCCACCCGGCTGCATATTTCATTTCGCCTCCAACTGGAATCGAGAGGTCCATAAGCCGATCGTCCAGTGATTCGTCAGGCTCGAGGATCCAAGATCTAGGGTCCCGTCCAGAATCACAATTTTTGTTTCTCTTTTCGGGACGGAGCGGTCTTTTCTGGACCTTGTTGAGGCTTTAAGGTGGTTCAAATCACAGATTACAGATTATGTAACGAACTTGCCAGATGTTTACGGCGCGACTTGTGCTTACAAAACGTGCTATTCCACTGTTGTTTTCCTTCGAGTCTAAAAAGCGGACACAAGTCGCGGACATACGTTCAGCAGACGCGACTCTGGTTTGCGTCAACTCAACGAGGAAAAATTCCTCGCTTCGATGACCTTTTAAACTCTGGTCGCCACAAGCTCCAAACTTGAATACATTTCTTTTAATTTTGTCGAACTCTTCAAATCGAGCTATGAATTTCTTTCGTAAAAAAAAAAAGATTGTCAAGTTTAATCGCAATCGATCTCCCTTTAAAAATAATTTTTTTCCGTTAAATCGTTGGAAGATACTACCAGTTTCTCGTATAATAACGGCACAATCAACGACAAATTATTAGCACGTACTCGCGCTTATCCCAAAGCTCGATAACTCAACAACTACGATCAGTCTGCAGCCATCGCAACCAGACTGCGCAGTCTGTCTTCGAACTTCGACCTACCGAATAAATTTCTGACTCGATGCAGAGATCAGTCTGTCGAGTGGTCGGTCTCGCTACTTAATTTAGTAACGAGGGTACGCGTAAATATATAACGGATCTAGTAAACATGTAACTCCGTTTCACGTGGATATAGACCGTTCGTTTGTCGGAGACATCAAATATCGAAAGCGCAACAGAACCACGGTTTTCGAGATTCGAGAGAGACCAAGCCGGATCCATAGACAATAAGGATCCGAACAAAAGGACGAATGCTAGATCCTGGCTTGGAGCAGTCTCGAAACAAGAGTATATGCATCTCGAAGCACCCTCGACTTAGGGGTGGTTGGTGAATGGTACCTAGACTCACGATTATTATAGTGCCTCTGGAATCCTCTCGTCTGCCACTAGAGATGATACTATGCACGTAATTTGAGACGGTAAGGAAATACAGAATTGGATAATTTGATAAAGATGCGTGACGCTGTTCAAGGCTGTTTAGAGTAACAATAATTACAATTCGTTGTAACATTGTTATTGTCTGTTCCCAACTCAGGCGCACTGTTTCGATTTTCGAACGTGACCATAATAGGAATTACGTATAATCCTGTGTAACGTGATAACGAATTTAACGTTTACCGATGCCAACATAGATTGCACGAATGTTGAACAATAATGAATCCTAGACAGTTTTGTTAATACTCCGAAACGAGCACGTTTAATTGATTCCCGTTCGAACGCCAGGAGAATTATCTCCGACGTGGCGCTTACCTTGTAAAATATTATATAAAAAAAGAGCCGATTTCTATGTTCGTGGAAAACTCATGAACCACTGAACCGATCTTCCTCAAATTTAAAAATATTATTCCTCAATTATTCCTCTTATAGAACTGGTATTTCAGAATATTGAACACTCGTCTGTGACGCTGGTAACTAAATAGAATATTTTCAACGGATAAGCGAATAAAGTTTTGAAAGCAACATTCTTTAACATTCGAAATCGTGGCAACGAATATTTAGAGACAACTTTACCACTGATTACCTTCATAAATTTTGTCGGCCATATTTAAACAGAGCTCTGTTTAATTATTTCTGCTTTCCGCTGTAATTAAAACATTCCACCGATTCTGCCTTTGTTGCTCATCCACGGAAAACTCATTAGTCAAACGCAAAAATTTAATTTTTCTCTAGTACCGAGTCGAGCGTTACAATATTTATTTCCGAGTCCTTTGTTATTTTTATTTTCCACGAAACAGGGATGCTACGTTAATTCTCGCTACCATTCGAATTAAAATAATCCCCCCCCCCCTTCATCGGCTTTATCATACCAATTTCAGACACATCCGCCGGCTAAACGTGCTTCATTAATTTTCATCCCTTGCACTTCAAAGGTTTCATACACGCGACCCTGTTCCCTTTTCTCGTTTAACGAACGAATATTGCTAACGACCGGCCAAACGAGATGCTAATGACAGTCTAATATTTCGCGTATCGTAATTCTTGCGAAACACAAACCTTGCGTAACCTTAATTTCAACCCTTGTCAATTATCACCAAGAAATCCACTTTGGACCCAATTCAAAATTAAAGTTCTATATATAAAATTTTTATCTATACAACTCCAACTATATTATGAACTTACTACACTAATGGCCACAGAAATTGTATCACCTTTCACCAACGTGTGTCAAACAATCGATGTATTGGACTGATTAATAATCGTATCGCGTCAGATTATTCAAAAGCATTAAAATACCAGGTTAATACAATTTAGTATAACTACAAACTTTGCAACGTATTCATATATTCGACAAACTGTGTTCTTCATAAGTGGTGCAATTTTATTGGCCACTATCGTACACCGTTTCCTGCAACAATCATCTCATTCGCATCTCGCTCGTCGCAATAACCACGATAATAGCTCGAAAATCCGAAGTATCAATTAAGCTCGTCCGAGGGAGCAGAAAAATTGAAGTACAAAGATTAATTGTCCTCGAAAGGAGTGTAAAACAGTGAGGAGCCGTTGTAAATCGAAGGAACGACCAGCGATAACAGTGTCTTCTTGGGAATTTCCCTCTTCCTTGGCCGTCTACTTTTGTCGCTCCATTTGATGACCGGTCGTCAGTGGACGAGGTTGAAAAGCTGACGAAATTGTCGCGGCTCGTAAACTCGTGACTGTTACGATTTTACGAGCCACGACAGCGTCGACGAAGAGGCAAACAGAGCAACGATCGAAGCAGCTGGATTTTTCTTTTTTTTTCGCTAGACGAAAATTCATAAGGGTTGGAAAGAGGGATCGATTCGCGGAGTTCGCTCGAGTTATGTTCGACTAGTGATAACGCGCGAGCGAACGTGAGAGGGGAATGCACGAGATTGCATGCTGCGCCGCTTTCAACGCTGCAATCAACCTTTGCCGGTCTTAAAAAGCGCGTTGCTCTGTCGGCTGCTCGCCGATTTTAACGCGTCGCGCACGCCCCTCGAGTTATCGAGACCGGAAGAATCGTCTCGAGGAACGTTTCGCGAGCGATGTAGGTGCACGTATGTACGTACGAGATCGTAACCCGCAGTACGAGGAAAGAAGAAAAGAGCGAATCTAGAGTATAAAATCCGAAGAAAGAGTTACGTCGACGTGGATTATCTCGGATTTATTTTTTTTTAGTTACGAGGGGTGAAATGTGCTTGTTACAGGTTCTGACCTTAATTTGATGTTTGCAGCTTTTCGTCTATAAATCACGGTTACCTGCTGTCTTCGTAAGACGGTAAATATTTATTAAGACAGTCTTGTTAGCAAGATCTTCGATAAACCTTCTTCTTTAAAGCATTTAATAAATTTTCTTTTACTTTAAACCTACCAAATACGCCTGTATGTGTGTGTGTGTGTGTTTGTGTGTAAAAACAAGATCTTTTTCGCGAAGAATAATGCGAATATAAAATTACATGTTTTATCTCTCGATCCAAATAGATAATGTCTCGTAAATTTTGATTAAGTAAGTTAGATATCGAGTTGAAGAAAAAGAAGGAAAAGAAGAAAAAAAAGAAAAAGCGGAAAAAGGGCAACAGAACTCGATGATCCAGCTTAGTTCATTGTTGTTTATCAGCCTCGGCGACGCGGGAAGCCACCGTAAGCCCTACTGGACTTGTCTGGTGTCCTTATGAGGTTCTCCAAACTGTATCCCCCTCAGGGAATCCTGAAACAAGGATTCTCTTCGTTACAGCGCATTTTATTTTCGTCAGCTGTAGCGTAAATTGCAGATAGTTCGTTAACCCTCTAGCAATTGACCTTCCTGTCTTTATACTTAATTTTCACGACGCCCAATGGCAAACCAAATACAAACCATTAAATCGGTGAGCGAGGAACTGGCACAGGTTGCAGAGAAAGTTAAATATNTGACCTTCCTGTCTTTATACTTAATTTTCACGACGCCCAATGGCAAACGAAATACAAACCATTAAATCGGTGAGCGAGGAACTGGCACAGGTTGCAGAGAAAGTTAAATATGAAGAGTGACAAACGGAGTAAAATTGCAAACAGAGATCAAGAAAAAGAAGACGGTCAAAGAAAAAGTTAGAAACGGAAAATGAAACGAGAAGAGTAGGAAAGATAGAGAGAAAAAAAGAGATAATAGGAGAGAGTTGCGAAGGAAAGTTAAAAGCGAACAAGAAAAGAGGGCGAAGGTGAAAGAACAACGAGAAAAGGGAACGGAGGCATGGTTATAATGAAGTCATTTGCGTGCTCTTCGGGGTGAATCAGCAAAGGGTGAAGCGAGCTGCGTGCTCGTGGATTCGTGAGGCCTTCTGGAATGAAGGTTTCAACGGCGAACAGGGTGAGAGGAGAGAGAAGAGAGGATTGGAGGAACGAAGGGTGAAAGAAGAAACACTAGGGATGGTTGTTGGCGACGGAACGACGACTAATTTCACTTGCTACTCCTCGACAAACAGCCGAGGCTGCGTTACTCGTGCAACCGAGGGAACACATTTTCGAGAAGCAGCCAGGGAAACGACACCGTGGAATTCTGAATGGATTGGAAACTCTGAAGCATCTTGCTCGAGACACTTGCAAACAACCCTTGCAATCTTAGTGTAAATATTTTATCGAAGTTCGATGCTTTTGAAATAATTCCGGTCCGGTTTCTGTACGGACGTCGTTTTTATTGGATCAAATTTAGATAAAATTTGTATAGAAAAGAAAATTATTCAGCGTTGAGTTACTGGAAAGTTACAGGAAGTTCCATCCCTCAAACGTTGCCACTCCCTTCGCCACCCGTCAACATTCCAGCAAAGAAATTTTTATACAAACCTACCCAAGAGCTGCTGAATTATTTACCACCTTCGAGCTAAGAGTTTGCCCTGAAAAATACAACAGCAAGGAGTAATCGATTAATGTTTTACCTCTCCGACTCCGACGTTCAGACTGGCGAGCCATCAACATCCAGTCTCTCAATCATCCATCATCGTTTTTCACGGTTCCACTCTACCCTCCACCTGCTCGTTTTCACAACGTTTCTTGCGGTCAGGGAACGTCAACGCGTTGGAAGTGGCCGTCGACGAAAGGACGGTCGGCTCTCGAAATCGACAGTGGAAAGAGGATCGCGTGGTTTCCGCTGCGTCGATGTTGACGCTAATTCGACGTTAAGGAGTATCGTTGAAGATCTAAAAACAGAAGCTGCACAGCTCTGCGAAAGTTGCCGGTTGGTAGATATTAAGCTGTCTCTCGTCTTCTAAGAAGATTTTTGGCTGCAAGAACTTTGGGATTTAAGGAGCACTCGGACAACAGGACAAGTTGCTTAAGACGCTTAAGTCGTCGCGAGATATTTGGCCCGTTTTATGTTTCTCCTCTTTTCATATTTTTTTCTAAGTGAACGTACTTTAAACCGCGAGACATCGCGGTGGAACATTAAGAGGGATCATTTGAAATTCAAACGCGAGCCAATTCCAGAGCTCGCAAAACCTCGAAATAAAAGTCCCGGAGGAAACAACGCGAACGACCCTTGAGAGTACAGGGGCGTACAGTGGTACCGTATTATTCACCGAACCAAAGGTTGGGTGAAAGATACTCTATGGTCTCGTGATTTTAACGAAGAAACAGCCGATTCCCATGAAATTGCTACAGCGAATTATCAAAGATTTATCTCGCTACTGTGCGAGCTAAGTTTCGTTGCTTTGTCTCCGTTAGCATAGTTTAGAAACGCTAACCGATGCTTAAAAAAAAAGAACTGCGTTTAAAATTAAATGTTTAAATAAACTCACCAGATGAGGGTTGAAACAACATTAATTAAAGAGTATCCATTCTCTGAACCAACTAAACAGACCCGTATCGAGAATTAGTTTCACGCGTACATTCCCAACATTTGCTCTACCAACATTTGCAACAGCGAACGGTTGACGCTGAATGTTTTAGGGGTCGCTTTAAACCCGGTTCCCGTAAAATAATTCACCCGAATAGCACAGCTTCCGAAGACAATTGGCTCGTCGATGTCCCACCTCGGGCCTGGAATTGTTTTCATGGAACTCTTTCGACTAGAAATCGATGCTAATCGAATAATCGAGGCGACTCTGAAAACTTTCGACCCGTCCTTAAACGTGTTTAGGCGACGCTCGAATCGTCCAGGAAATCGTACCTGTTACCAAGAGCTTGTTATTTCCGGGAAAAAGCGTCCGGAAGATCGTTATCGTTGCCATGGACGAAACGATGCTCAAACAACAAAAACTTCTCGCGCTGTCATGATCCAAACGAGTCCAATATTTTTGGCGACCGTGTCTGTTTCACCGGCGTTGATTAAAGCGATCCGACGATCCGTGAGCTACATTTTTGTGTGTCCGACGCATCTGGAATAATTCAAGAGTATATAATTGTTGGATAAAATTTCCAGGAAAATTGTAATTAACAGTACTTCCGATGTGGAAAGCTCTCGCTCGTTTGGTACTACTCCCAAAAATTTTTTTAAATAATTACACGTTCGTTACAATGTTTCCGGACAAAATAATTTAAAAAAGTAACGACTGCTAAGGTTGAAATTTTAATTGTTATTAATTACGATGCATGATTGCGAACAGAAAAATCAAACATGCCTGAATCGTGCAACGAAAAATAACGTTGGGGTAAATCCTATGGAAACGTGCAGAGGATGATAATCGACGCGCTCTACGGGTCGATTCTCGGTTCTCGTTTTACGACAAAGAATTTGAAGACGTTCACCGCATTCTTGTAAATATTTCCCGTTCCACGGGCGTGGCGCAACGCCTATTAGCATCATAGACATTTTATTTCGCTTTTTCTTTTTTTTTCTTTCACCGACTATACTCTCCCAGTTTCTCTCTCTCTCTCTCTCTTCATCTAGCTTTTATTCCACTGATAGAACAGAGATTCTCAGGCGCGATATTAAACTCGCAGATTGTCTGGATGCGAAATTAAAGGGACGATTTACACGTTGGTCAAAAAGGTAATCTTTTTAATCGGCCGAGGAAATGACGACGCTTTTTCTTTCATAGGTGTGGGAACCGGGGAAAAAAAATGACGGACACTTGCAGTAATCGAACCTGCGACTTCCGTTTATGAATATGGAGGCGACGTATCGAGGTATGAAATTAATTTCTTTGTGAAAGAGGAGCTCCAAGAATCGTAGTTTACAATGTAAATTCCAACTATTTGTAACCAATAGCGAAAGTAGTATCAAGATAAAAAAAAACCACCAACGTTAAAGCCTCTCCATCCTATTTCCTCGTGCCTGTTGCGCAAACGGTTTAACCCAGATCACGTTTAAATTAAACACAAAACTCGGCCGTNTCCAACTATTTGTAACCAATAGCGAAAGTAGTATCAAGATAAAAAAAAACCACCAACGTTAAAGCCTCTCCATCCTATTTCCTCGTGCCTGTTGCACAAACGGTTTAACCCAGATCACGTTTAAATTAAACACAAAACTCGGCCGTAAGGATTTCTTGCGAACGTTTAACGAAAGAAAAGAGGGGAAAAAAAACGAAAGAACAACCACCCTGGTTGAACGATTTCGCGTAACATTATCGATCTAACCCACCGCTCTCCGTTTCTCCTGTCCTCGTCCGTTCTCGTTAGCAGCACAGAGAACCAGGCGGCCAGATTAAATTCAGGATTAATCGAAATAATTGCGGAGAAAAGTTGCACGACAGGCAGCCTGACCAACCAGACCGTGTGTGCGTTCCGAGAGATTACATTAGCGGGCCGCGCCTGGAACGCGTGATATATATTCCGCTCGCGTGACGAATACGTTCGTGTGTTCACCGTCCTTGCCTCCCACCTCTCCACTGTCTAAACCCTTTCCCTTCGTGCGTTTTTTGCTTCCTCTTCCGCATTTTCTGGCAGCGTCTCTGCTCGGCACGACCGGCCCATTACGCGACTGCTATAGATTCACGAATATCGTGCTATTTATAATCGACCAGGAGGAACGGTGGGTGGAACGATACGAGGAGCGATACGAGGAACGAGGAAGAAGCAACTTCTACGGAATATCCGAGCAGCATCGACCGATTCGTTGGCGATTTAAAAGCTTTCGGGGATAAATGCGCGACGATCCGTATCACCGCTGCATCGTTTCTAGTCACGAAACGCGATACGACCGTAGAACCGTTCGTTCCGTTGTTCGTTTTCATTGAACCGATACCAGAAGAACAGAGGGGGAACGCTGGTACATTTAACGTCCTTGGCAGAGCGGCGTTGGCTGATTTCTCCTGGTCCGACCTTTTCCTTTCATTGTTTCTTCTCTTGTCGCGACGTTATCGCGCTAGCCACCCACTGTGGGGTTTAAGTAAAGAGGCACGTATGCACGCGACTCGATAAGTTACATAGCTGGAAGAGTATATATTGAATGAAAAGTACGAAACTGTCATGTGGTAGAATTACGATGCTGTAAGAGGTGGTCTAAGGTGATCGATCGCTATCAGGATGCTGTGCAAAATGGTTTATTCTATGGTCTACACTTCCAAAGCTAATAGCGAACTGTTCTACGCGAAATAATCGACCTAAAATGTCTACGACGAATTTTTAATTTTTTTCGACTTTGAAACACAATGTAACTAATATAAAGCTAAAATCATAGAAGCATTTGTAAGCACGAAAGCACAAAAATTGTATTCATAGCAGCGGTAAAACTTCGAAGAAAATACCACTACAGCGTGATGCAAGCTTTAAGAAAACACTAACTATACCTGAAAGGATTTCGTGCCTGTCTTGACAAGATTACGCTTCCCAATTCCATCCATTTAGTTTTCATGCCACGAAAGAGCAAACATTCCTACTATCTGCCCAGATTCCCACGTCTATTTAAACATTTTAACACAGACATCCCGTACAACGAAGATAGCGTACAGCTGCAGCTGCAGGAACGCAGGAGCGAATGCCAAAGTGTCGAGACGTTCGTTATCGATGTTTCCATCGTGGGATTTTGGGGGCAGCTCAACGAATTCCTATCGTTGATATCCTTATCGCGAGCAAGAAATTGTGACCTAGGACAATAAGCGAGCGCCATGGTGGTCGCAGAGAAAAACGTGTTTCTGTGACTAAAGCATGAAAGTATCGGAAAACAGAACGGAATGGAATTATTTTTTGCGTAGAGGAAAAACCGATATGTAGCGGACACGAGGGAATTCGAACCAGCAACTTGGTCTTGTTAGAGGTTTATTTTACAACGTAGATATAACTCAAGCGTGCACGACAGACTTCTTATCAGAATCTGCTGATGGAGGAAACACTTTGGAGTGCTTAAGGTAGGGTAAAGGTTTAAACAGGGATCGGACAGGTTAGCTTAATCGGACTATGATGACGTTAGGTTCATAGGGCGCGGATGATATATTATTTTGAGCATGGTGACGTGATTTTTGAAAACAAGTATGATACAGCGTTTACAGATGTGATGTAGTATTCGCGAGTATGATACAGTGTTTATGATTATGACGTAGTAGGTACATTACAGATACAACACTCGAAACTGCGACACAGTGTTCGCGTTTAGTCGGTCTGGTTTAATTACTTGTTTTCCTTGACAAACAGCGTCGAACAAGTTCGCGTGAATAATCGTTTTTATCGTGAACAAAATCGTCTTCTGTGGGATTGGTGAACGACCCTGGTAAACGTTTGAACGTAGGATAAGAATTCGAAGAAGTTTCACGAGGGAAATATCGTGGCTGCCTCGCATGTGAGAGTTTGTGAAAAGATTTGGTATTAAATTCCCTTTTTTGTAAAAAGAAACATTATATAAATTCCTAGCACTGTGATGGTATTTCCGAGAATTCCTGTGCACAAAAATTTTCAGACGTTCAGACACGGTAAATTTGAAACAACTGAGATTGTAACAGAAAGATATATCAAAGAAAACTTAATTATTTTGTAACAAAATGGACGGATTATTTAAAACGATCTAACTATCGTTCGTAAACGATTGTCAGTGTATCGTCGCGCGATCAACTTCCGGCGAACGTCTTAGAACTATGCTCGAAGATAGCTGGCGACGTTGGAGGGAAAGCGCGTGCCTCGAAACTGTAGTAAGTCAATTACGCTGGTGATAATTATAACCTGACAGTTACAATCATCGTTACCGTGAAATTGCCAGACTAATGTTGTCGGTCAACGCGAGTCTCGTAGCGTAGCGCCCTCGGTTGTGCCGTCACTAATTAGCACCGAGATGGCTGCCCTTAACGAGTGACCCAAGGCATCCCTCGCTAATGCGTTGACCTGCAGATGAAACCGTTCATTTCTGTCGCCACTTGCTACCCTTTGTTACCGTCGCGCTACAGCCACCTGGAAGACGGAGTTCCATCGTGATTAGACCAAAGAAACTCGGGCCTTTTTCTTCGCGGAATAGGCTGACTCGGTTGCGGATATTTTTNGCGCCATCCTGTCGCGGATGACCCCGTCCGACCACCCACACGCACCTCGAACCTTTCACCCCTACAGTAACGATCGATTCGATAAAAGTAGTCACCTACTCGAGATTGATCTCATGAAGATTATAACCATCTATTTTCGAGTCCTAGAGATTAGAGTGAAACGAATAAAAAATGAAGAGTCAAGGTTGGCGTCGGTTTAATTAAAATTCGAGTGACCTCGATCGAGCAAAAACTCGGTCGTTGGTCTCATAAAATTATCATCCATTCGGGCGTGAACTCGATTAACAACATTCTGCCTAATTACCGTCATCGTGTTCTCATCATTTATGTTCTCGACAAAAACGCATCCACGAGAAGCATCGACGATTTGTTATTGCACCATTACAAGCGCTTTGGATGACGAAGTGATTCCATTACAGTCGCTTTTTCATCTTTTAAAAAGAAGACGAGTAAAAAAAGAAAGAAGCAAAGGTGACACGATCGCTAGCGAGTATTTTACCGAAACCATAAAAAAATAGGTCGATTTAAAGCGAAGAATTATGCGCGTGATAAATGATAGCAGAAACGACACTGTCCAATCGTTGGAGAAGGTTTATCATAGTCTATCGAACGACAGCGTGAAAGAGAAACGACTGAAAGGCGATTGAAGCACGACGAGACTCGATGGAACAACGGGGAAGGACGCGGTTGAAAGAGAATCGATGGAGAAAAATTATGGCGACGTAAACAGCGAGCCAAGACAATCCGCTGCTTGTTATAAATCCAACGACAACCGATTTCCGTGCGCTGTCCTTTTTTCCCTCGGAGTTCTTGTCTTCTCCCCTTCTGGTTCTTTTTTTTTTTCAAATCAGTTATCCGAATCGAGGTTGATCTCTATTTGGACCTATTCCTGATTTTATTCAATTTATTTAGGGTCGTATATTATCGAGGAAACGTTGATACGTGTATTAGTAGCGACAATAAATATCACGAGATATTGCCTCTGTTTTTTCTACTTTTTATAGGATACATAATTCCAAATTAATACGAATAGCTTTTTTAGATTCGAACACTCTGGTAAAGCGTCAATTTGTTTCCAGCTTTCCTGTTTTTAGTTAATCAACGGACACCCTTTGCCTTTTATGCCTACAATCCTCCTTTGTACCCTTTGCTCGGGTCAAGCTATTCTTCAACCAACCGTTTCGTCGTCCTAAATTAATACCGTGAACATAAGCTCGGTAACTGTCGCCGCTACTGAATGCTCCGTTTTCATAGTAACGATCGATTCGATAAAAGTAGTCACCTACTCGAGATTGATCTCATGAAGATTATAACCACCTATTTTCGAGTCCTAGAGATTAGAGTGAAACGAATAAAAAATGAAGAGTCAAGGTTGGCGTCGGTTTAATTAAAATTCGAGTGACCTCGATCGAGCAAAAACTCGGTCGTTGGTCTCATAAAATTATCATCCATTCGGGCGTGAACTCGATTAACAACATTCTGCCTAATTACCGTCATCGTGTTCTCATCATTTATGTTCTCGACAAAAACGCATCCACGAGAAGCATCGACGATTTGTTATTGCACCATTACAAGCGCTTTGGATGACGAAGTGATTCCATTACAGTCGCTTTTTCATCTTTTAAAAAGAAGACGAGTAAAAAAAGAAAGAAGCAAAGGTGACACGATCGCTAGCGAGTATTTTACCGAAACCATAAAAAAATAGGTCGATTTAAAGCGAAGAATTATGCGCGTGATAAATGATAGCAGAAACGACACTGTCCAATCGTTGGAGAAGGTTTATCATAGTCTATCGAACGACAGCGTGAAAGAGAAACGACTGAAAGGCGATTGAAGCACGACGAGACTCGATGGAACAACGGGGAAGGACGCGGTTGAAAGAGAATCGATGGAGAAAAATTATGGCGACGTAAACAGCGAGCCAAGACAATCCGCTGCTTGTTATAAATCCAACGACAACCGATTTCCGTGCGCTGTCCTTTTTTCCCTCGGAGTTCTTGTCTTCTCCCCTTCTGGTTCTTTTTTTTTTTCAAATCAGTTATCCGAATCGAGGTTGATCTCTATTTGGACCTATTCCTGATTTTATTCAATTTATTTAGGGTCGTATATTATCGAGGAAACGTTGATACGTGTATTAGTAGCGACAATAAATATCACGAGATATTGCCTCTGTTTTTTCTACTTTTTATAGGATACATAATTCCAAATTAATACGAATAGCTTTTTTAGATTCGAACACTCTGGTAAAGCGTCAATTTGTTTCCAGCTTTCCTGTTTTTAGTTAATCAACGGACACCCTTTGCCTTTTATGCCTACAATCCTCCTTTGTACCCTTTGCTCGGGTCAAGCTATTCTTCAACCAACCGTTTCGTCGTCCTAAATTAATACCGTGAACATAAGCTCGGTAACTGTCGCCGCTACTGAATGCTCCGTTTTCAAAGATCTTCGCTTCCATTCAGTCCGGTCTGGTAACGAACAGAAGCAGTCAGTAGGGACTGGACGAACTGGATGAACTGGAAGAAGAAGAAGAACAAGAAGAAGAAAACGAAAAAGAAAGGAAACTACGTTCTTGAAAGGTACTCGATAAAAGGGAAATTAAATCGTCGAACAACGGAAGTTTTCATTGATCTTCTGCTCTGGGACTCTGCATGTAAGAGTAGAATCTACAAGAGGAAAGGATGTACGAAGTGTGGTCGTAGGGTCGAAGGATGATTACGTATAGAAAAATCGAGCGCGAGGTAGGTCACCGGAATAACGTCACCGCCGAGAAGTTGGAGCGGAAACGCCGTGGAAAGTTTCCCGCGTCTGGATGGCGGGAAGGGCAGATGTACGGAAGAAAATGGAGATATTCAGAGGAGACGGAAACTTTTCGAACGGTTTGCGTTTCCCGGTTGTACGACTGGCCGTTTCCTGTCGTCCGGCTAGATGAAATCGCGCGGAAAACTACGTTTTAAATTGGCTTCGGAGGGACAAGAGAACGAAGAAGAAAGAGAGAGGAACGTATCGAGCGACTGTTGCTCTATTTACGCCGGCAAAGGACTCCTTCTGATCAGGACGGAAGTAATTAAGTCGTCGCTCGGAAGTTCGAAACGTATCGGTCCAACTTTTGTCAATGGGAACCTTTGATCGCTCGAAATATCCACTCGAGTCCTGATTTCGATAGCAGGTTCACGGAATACGTGTATTTTGCAGCTCGACTTGTGATGCTTAAGAAAAATCTCTTTCGCCTGTTATATCTTCGCGATCGTATTGGTTGGAATTATATTCGTTAGGATCGTAGGAAACCAGTGGACGATAATATTTTCTTGGTAGAACGAGGGAACGAGATTTGCGAGAAGTCACAAGGGATCGAGGAAATCAAGGAAAGTGTATATCTCCATTACCTAAATCCGTGCTCATCTCTTAGCCAGCCATACTTTGGTTTTTGTTCGCCGATAAATATTTTATCGGCCGATATAACTTCGGTAAATGTATGCTTTCGCGTTTCGAAGACGGAAGTGTTTTAGGAGATAAACAAAAGACAACCTTCTAAGTACGAATTCGTAGTACAATACTTTCGTTCCTCTAATTTCGAAGTTCAACGTCGACCGCCATAATCCAGCCTGCTTTATCCTCCAATTAATTCATTACGGTGATTTAAGGGGCAATTATCGTAACGCTCAAAGCGTGCACGAACATTTATTTGCCCCCCGTTTACTTCCGTTCCATAAACCCGAACTGTTTGAAACACGCACGCGCCCAATTTCAAACCGCCCCTCGTAAAACATCGTGCCCGTGTTCCCCTACCAGGGAGTCGATCCTGGAACGAGCTTTTTCCCACCAAACTCTAAGGCAGTGATCGTTTCTGGTAATTAACAGTAGTGACAATTTTTTGAAATACTTTGGTTCGTCTGTATCTTTTAATAACAGAACAATTTGAATTCAACATTTAATTCAACGAACTATAACAAAGTGTAATCTCATAAAACATAATAGACTGTGTTTAACCTTGTTACGACACTCTTACTTTTTCCTTGTAGTACGCACGAATCGCGATCAATGCGGATAATCAAATCTCTTTAAAATGATCGATCGCGATAAAAACAGACGAGCATTTTAATCGAACACCGTCTACGACTTCTCGTCGAATCAACGCCTAAAGTTCCAGTCGAACTTTCGCGAACTCTTCACAGAATACGGAAACACGAACCAGATCTTGCTCAAAATTTTTCGACGCAAAGCGTTGAACGCAAAAGTTGAACGAAAGGTGTATTCGAAGGATTGGTCAAATTTGTATTAATGAAAGCTTGGAAATTTGCAACATAGTGGAAAGTTTCGACGTTTAAGGATTATCGCGTCCTCGTGGATGTTCCGGTGATGCTCCGCGTAAATGGTGCCTCGTGTAACTTCTACCCTTTGGCACTGTAAACATTCCCAACTCTGACGAACGGTGATGAGAGTTTAGAGATGCTGATCGGTTTGCTGCGGTATCGAAAAGCCCGTCGACGCGTGGTTCGTTAGGAAAAAATTAAAAGGAACAAAAACTAGTGATACTAATACTAATACTGTAAGAGAAGAAGACTTCTGAAAACCAAAATGACGCCAGTCCCTGGACACAATTTTCTAACCGATCGATCTGTATCACAGTGTTTTTGCGCCGATTTTTTTTAACAAATTTTGATTCGATGACGTATGAGTTCTAGACGTGGGTATCAAGTTTGCACAGTTGGAAATTTTCATCGGAGATATCGCTGAAGACAGCCACTCGAATCAGTCAGGAAGTATAAAACGTACTCCGAAATCGTGATAAGATTTCTCTCTCGCTGGATGGCTCCAGCAACCGGGAAATATTCGTTCGAATAAATTTGATCGAATATTTATGTGGTGGCGGAACAACGAGTCGTCTGACAGTCGTATAACCCGTACTACAGGTCGATATCAGAATTTCCTTTCGACCGGATTCGAACTTTTTCACGTAGATCCGATCCGACGTTGGGTTCCTTTAGGGAACTTGAATAAAGAGGCGCCATGCCTTTGATCAGTTTCAATACCAAGAAACGAACTATATTTCGAACGGGGTTTGGAAAATAATATTTAGATACGTTTGACGTAGTAAAAACAATTTGAGGAAATATCGAACACTGGTTTCTGAATGGACTGACTTGGAATCGCGCCAGATAACCGCGAAGCGTTCATGCTCTGGAAAAAGCAACCGCAGAAGGAAGCAAAGAAGTTGAACAATAATCTCTGACAATCCGACAAGGACGTTGCATTAAAAAATCTCTAAACATTTTGGCATTTTATAAACAATTTAAATTCTCCAATATATATTTAAATTGCGAGCCTTGAATTAAAATTGGAATTTTCAAATTGAAATACAAATTTTTAAATTCAAACTCAAATTTAATTCGAGAATAATTTATTCTCGCATCGAATTCGAGTTACAAACTTTACATCGCTAAGCTACGGGAATTCGAACTCCCCCAGCACCGGTGTAACGACACGAAGAGCCGTTCTGAGAAACAAACCCAGGGAGAAGTTCGATCCTTTCGCGAGCTTCAACGATGCGGCTGTGTTCTATCCCCTAACGACACTCCACCCCGGACCGTTTCTCCATCATCAAAACCCCTTAGCCTGAGCGGCAGCGTGCATTTACGCGAACGTGAAATTCCACGAGCCACTTCCTCCTCGATTGTTTGTGTTAAAAGCGGAAACTCCACGACACTCGCCTTACCCCCACTGTTCCTGATCCCGTGCCCTCTTTATCGCTGATTATCCTCTATTTTACCTTCGACAGTTTGCGCGTCTTATCTTCCGTTCTCGTCCTTCGACGCTTCGAGAGGTGTATTTGTCTTAAAACAGCTTGCTAACCGGATCACTTTCACGAAACTCTCCTCTGCGATGTGGAGTTTCTGACAACTTCGAACGGCCAATTATTATAATTTTATTCGCACAGAAATGAAACAAAATGTATAGACGTAATTTTGAAATGGCAAAGTATAAACTCATTGTCTACGATTGGTTAAATCAAATTTGTCCAAGTTATCGAAAGAACGGGGACAGTAGTTTCATTGCCCCATAAGAGGAGACGCAATCGCAGGCTAGACAATGCACAGAAGTCGGTAACGATCTCTCGGGGAGAGTTAGAAGAAATTGAGTGCGTCTTAAACGAGCCAGCAAGGAACAACTTTGTGGAAATCTTGCTCGCACGACGGCTCAGGGAAATTCGAAAGCCGCTTCCAATTTGCCCGATGCGTTGCAGACGATCAACCTCTTTTAAACTTCTCACGACTTTGTTTGCCTCGAATGCCGAGGATGTCCCCGTGCACTTTTTTTTTACTTAAGAACCAGACCAACCGTTTCTTACTTTTGTAAAATATTCTATCCATCGATTAAATTTTTTCTTAAAAATTCTATATCCAAAGGAGCCTGAAATTCACCGAAGCATCGCAATTTTCCTTCGGGTAAAGCCTAGAAGTGGTGCCGAAGATAGCGGTGTCGGGTAAAAATGGCGGCAAAGAAAAGCACTCGAAGACGAGTGAAAAATTGTCCAACGCTTTTACGAGGAGTAACGACCATCGAAGCTGAACAGAAAGTAGTTTTGAATCGAAAGAGCGAATACAACACGCATGACTAACGTCTGTTCGATCGGCTAGGAGCAGCTTCGACCAAACTCTCTTACAGGTAGCTCGCTGATTCTGAAAGCTCGACGTAGCTTTTAAGAGCGGTATTATTACGTTGGCCCGTATTATTCTTATCCGATGGAATGGTCTGGAGAGAGAGCTGCAGCCTCGACTTCCTTTCCCAGCCCCTTGCGTTTCCGGGAGAACGGTATCGCCTCTGATCTCGACACCGCTCGCGCCGTGCAGCCCAATTACCGGTGTCGGAAGATAGCGCGCGAACAAATGGCGGTTTAAAGCGCGCCACGTTTGGACCCTCTTGATTTAACCGGCGAAAATAATTGAGTACAAAAAGAATCAATCTTTTACAGAGGTAGAGTTGTACAGGGTAGCAAGGTTAATGAATTTCAAATGTTACGTTTCGATGTTACTGGTTCACCGCCTTGTTGGTGAAACGGATTTTAAAATTTATAAAGATTTTCAGTGATTGGAAATGAAGCGTAAATGATTATGCTAGTAATTATGCTGAGAGAAAATTAAGATATACACGACTGAAACGAGTTTTAAGATCATTTTTTAGCATCAGAATCAAAAGCTTTATTAATTGCAGCACCAAGAGACTCGCAGAGTGTATGTATTTCCAAAGTGCTATGAAATATGGTTCGAATGCAAGACTTACTGACCATAACTCCCTGGTGATTTATGAACCATCTCGACGAACTAATTAAAGTGGACGATCGAAATTATTCCTTCTTCCTGGAAGGGAAAAGTATTCCCATGTTAGCGAAAAAAAAAGAAAAAAAAGAAAAAAAACACGCGGAAACGATTGAGCGATAGAGTACTGCGAAATAATTTACACGAGCCGAATGTTGGCTGATATTTCCGTGTTCCGGGTCACGATATTGACAATCGTATAATTAACAAGTTTATTATGCAGACGGACACGCGGCACGCGATTCGATTAAAATGTTTTCATCGGATGTAATCAATGCCCTGACCAAATAATTATTAACGTTGAACCGAATCAATTATAGCCTAATTATCAACGTGATCAACGCATCGGCTTGCCTGCAAGTTAATTGCCGACAGTTATCAAAGAATGTCCCGAATCACTGGTAGAATTTTACTTAGCTAGCCGCATAATTAATTACGCAAACTACCTGCGACAACTTTTTGCGCTTTCACATATCGGTGGTTAATTGGTTTTCTTGTTTTTTCGTCGTAGCTGGAAAAACTTTTATCAAATCTCAACCCTGGCCCGGCATAAGCGCTGATCAAAATTCCAGTCGTTAACGCTACGATGCCACGTGCATCGGGAACAAACCCTGACTTCCGTGTCTGCTCCGGGCTAAACGAAAATGAAATTGTTGCTATGCGTGACGCGAGAATAAATTCTATCAAAGCCGATCCGACGTTCTTCTCGTTGCTTGGACCGATAAGAAAACCGCCTGTTTGTTGTTTTCGGCTCGTAAATCGTGTATATTTTGTCCGACGAAAAAATTGACCCTTCTGAACATTCGTTGCGACAAATTCTCGGTTCCTCGGTTTCCCCTGGGCCCGCTCGTTCAGCGATGACGAATCGAGAAAACGTGTGGTGCGAAACAAAAAGAGGTTTAAAAATATGAATACGAGAGGACACGTGTTGTTTGTCTCTTCTTCTTGCTCCTGGGAGAACATTTTCTTGATTTTTGTTTAAAAATGTGACGCTTAAACTAAATTCTCCGTGTCTAAAGATTTCCGAGCTCATTCTCGATTATTAATTTCTGACTAAGTCTCGAGAGAGGGTGAAGCGCAACTTTAACCGTGCCTTATTCCACGTCCGGGTCGTAAGCCGCAAAATCCTGCCTCGTAGTAGGCGGTACACGTACGTGAGCGATTAAAAATTCATCGAAAATCTTCTGGTCAGTACCATTCTAGGAAATCATGAATTTCTCCTCGAACATAACACGATTCGAGAAAATTGTGTCGATTACATTGCTAGCTATAGCGAGCAGCATCGATTCCCGTCACCCTTTTTTTTTTAAATAATCAAGCCAAGTAAAACAGCGATACACGATTGATAATTTTTGCAACGAAGTCTTATTAAATTTACGGCGAACGATGAAATCGTATCGAGGATAAAAATGTTTCGTCGATAAGTTTCGCTCGATGAAACAATATCTCAAGTTTTATCCTGTTTAAACTTAATCGATCAACGCGGACGCTCAAGAGGAGGCAAAAGGGCGTTGAAACTAACTCGCCATACTTCTTGCGAGTATCATTGCCGAGGTTCGTGTAACGAGCGAAACCACTCTCAGGAAAGGGCTCGTGGAAAATAGTAGCGGCGCTAACCTAGACGTCCAGTGAGTGAAAGCCGCAGGATGCTTTCGCGGTTGCGCACCGCTTGCATCGCGGCCAGAGTATGCAATTCTAACTGTAAGGGAGCACTCCGCTCGTGGAATTTACATCGTTCACATATTCGTAGGCGAACTAACGTAGTCGCAGGCTGTGTCGTTACAGGAACGACAGACTCGTTGGCCCTCCCTTGTATCCGCCGCTGGATGCGCAACATCCGGCGAGGATCGTGTTCGAGCTGGCTCTAGTACCATCGTTGTCATGACGAGACTGTCTGAGCGTAAATGGTGGATCGTTGCCAAACGACGATCGTGAGTGCGAGTAGATTATTTCTGTGGTTAATATCGTTGTTGGTAGCCGCAACAATAACAGAGAAACCGAAACGTCCCGAAGTAATAAGTAAGATCCGGAGAAAAGAGGTCCACTTAAGAATCACGATACAACCAGTTTCAGAGAACAAGGATAAATCCAGCGATAGTTACACGAACAGACGATCGTTCCGGGGTGCCGAACAGCTCCGATACTTGGGAGTATCGACTGCAATTGCTCAGCCCTCGTGTACCGTTTCAGAGAGGGCTGCGTTTGCTCCTGACACCGGGGCTATTTATGTTCCCCATTCCTATCGTAACGCAACCACGGCACTCCGTTGAAATTCGGTCTAGCAAACCTTTTACACCCTCTCGGATACCTATATCCTTGGTATTTGTCTAACATACGGAGGCCGATATATAGTATAGTCAACGATATCTCGCAAAGAATTTTCCATTGCCACGAATGACTACGAACGACGAAACGGCTCTTCGATGGAACGTTATTTCACGAAAGAACACTCGTTCTCCTATAGACACCTCGCGTTTCATTCGCGTCGCTTCAAGCGTGTACGAACATCTGACGAGAAAAAAGCTATAAGCCGCGTCACCAACTTGCAGCGCTCGCGTTTGGCGATGCTCGCGCGCAGACTTTCCAGGTCGGAGGAGAGAAGCCATTTCCGTGGCGCTGTCATAATTTACGTAAATGCATAATTCTTCTTCCTTCCACTTATGCAATAGGAAGAACGGGCTGCGCCTGGCTGGCTCGTAAAGATAAAAAATTGTCACCAGCCAGCCCGAGATTGCTCGCCGGCCGCGCTACTATTTCACTTTTACGGAGTCTCGCCGCCCGGCTAACCGGCACACTTCCGCTAGTTTTACGCTCCCCCCTTGACTCCCCCGTTGTTTCCTTTTCCTCTCTAGCCACCACTCGCTGGTCGACTGCTTCCTACTTTTCGCCTAACTACCGATCGCTATTCCAGATCTTTCTTCTCCACTTCTTACGTAAAGATCCTTTTTTGTGGTTTCTTCGATTACAATTGTTTCCATCTCTTTTTTTCCTTTTCTTTTCCTTTTTTTTCTTTCTTTCCTTTTTTTTTTAAGCTGGTGTTCGGGAAGTTTTCTCTGGAAAAACGTGGGGACGCGGTACAATCTAAGAACGTATAGAGGAGCGTGCGAGATTGAAACGAAATTAGATTTCGAAAGAGCACTCTATCGAGACAAAGCCGCCCTGAACTATCCTTCGTTTAATTTAAAGTATCGCGCAAACCTATCTCAATAAACAACTTGTTAAAATATCAGAAGTGGGATTAAATTCTTGGAGTTGAAGAAGGAGTTCATTGGACCGCATCGATTTCGTGATTAAGCCTGGAACAGTGAACCCTATTGGCGTGGATAAGAGAAGGCTCGACATTGTTTCGGGTGACGCGAATTGATTGCTTTCAACGGTCCACCGAGTTCCACTGTTACCCGACGTCAAGTTCTGGCCTATACATCGAGTTTCCTAGTTAATGAGAGAATCCTGCTCCCACTGCGCGAAACTTTCGTCAGAACGGTAAACGACGTCGATTTGATAAAGCTTTGTAAATCGGCGTTGATCCCATCGTCGAGGC
The DNA here is from genome assembly GCA_019453375.1 of Ctenoplectra terminalis. Classification (NCBI taxonomy): domain Eukaryota; kingdom Metazoa; phylum Arthropoda; class Insecta; order Hymenoptera; family Apidae; genus Ctenoplectra; species Ctenoplectra terminalis. The sequence goes on along the minus strand of SMSQ01024942.1, from coordinate 202,673 downwards.
ATCCGAATTAATTCGACCGTTTCCCTTTCGTTCGTCGGAAGGATATTCGTTCCTTTCCGAACGATCGAGAGCTGAGACGCCGGAGGAACTAGCGGAAGCTTCAATAAACCCGGTATAACGCGTTGCGATTGACAGTTCTCGAAGCTGGAACGTAGCTCGGAACGGGAACTCGATTCCAACGAGCGATCGACGTTCCAGGGGAGAAATATAATATGTATAGGATAAGTGTCGTCGATATTCTGAGGTTACTCGCAGGAAACAGTAGCGATAAAGCAGTCGCGTCGACAAACAAAACGTAGAGCGATTTTGTAAAATTTCCTCATTTTTCTATTCGAATCACAACATGAAATTCGATATTTTATTAGATTAAATATTTCGAATTTTTACATCTGAGAAAACGTAGAATCAATTTCCCACCTATCAGACTTGCTCGATAGAGTTCGACCTAGTCGCGTTTGATTTATCGTATCGTAGAAAGCAATAATACCGAGCCAGCATGCGATCCCGGTTCCCCTCCATCCCGGAATTGCTTTCAAAAAAAAAAAAGAAGAAAAAAGAAAGAAAAAGAAAGTGGCAAGTGCACGGGACCATTAAAGTTCCTTCTTGATCGCCGTCGTCTATGGTTCCGCTTGCACGAATCCTCTTCCATCCCTACCCTTCTCTGTCATAACACCGCTGCGACCCACTACGATCGGCTAACCTGGTCCCGATGAAACTGCGACTTCAAAAATAGCGGAACTCCTTGGTTATCGTCGCTATCGGATTTCAGTTTACCGACACGTAAATCGGGTTACTTTATTTCCGGTTTCTTGCTTCGCCCAACCCCCAGCCGCCGTGTCAAAATCAACCTTCCGGATCTTCGAGTCTGCCACGTCGATGCAATTAAACTTGATACCGGGAAATAGTATTTCGCGGATGTTTCCTCGTAGACGCGTTCGATGTCTCGTCGAGTTTACCCACCGTTTCGGCCATCTCGGACATTTACGACTGCCACCTAGTTACTTTAGCGATACCAGAAATCTTTTCTATCGGCGAGAGAAGAAAATTTACGAGAGATAGGACTTAACTTGAAGGGAACTAAAATGTACACGAGACTGTGGTAATGATACCGGTTTCACAAAAAGTAAGTATGAGATGCGAGTTACGGCAAACGAGAGGAACGAACCGGCGGATGATTTCAGTGGAGACTCGCAAAGAAGAGGCAGCCCGAGGCAACGCGTCGACGAGAGAGTCTAAGAGTAGGCGATGACGATGATGACTGGAAACGAGACGCTGCGAGAATTACGGCAATCGGGATACGCTTTTACGATCCCTGTCATGCAAACGATCCTGTCGGTAGTGTCATCTGACACGCAAACTATTCGAATCCTCGTTAAGAGGACGTTGGTAATTCGACGATACGAACGTGGTTGATTGAAACAACTCGTTGAATCAGAGTAGACAAGAAAATTACGAGCAATTCCAGTTTACAGGCTGCTACGAACGACACTAATAAGGTGTTCCGGTTTTAACGAATCTTCTTAGATAATGGTAAAAAATTGCTACGATCCTCCATTTTATCGTTCCGTTTCGCAATCTCCTTTCGAAACGAAGCAGCTCAACCGATTTAGCTCGCGTCCCGTGATAAGTGCAATTTCCAAGAAATAGGAAAACTGTATGTAAGTAGCATTTACCTTGAGCGTGTGCCTTCCAAATCGAGATTCCTTCCGGCGGTCGTCTTTTTCCCCGGAAACGCGGCGAGGACTCGCTGCTTATTGTGTGTAGCCCGAAAGTGCTCGTGCTGACGACGCGCGTTTCGTCGTTTTCTTTATTACACCGCGTACGTGCCGGGCACTACGATTACCGTATTACAGGAACCCGACTTTGCCTTCCGTTTTCCTCGGCAAACAGCCGCGAGCAGCCTCCGATGCTATGAAACATTGATGAGGCACGGAGACCTGCCCTTTCTGTCTCGAGATATCACGATTTCCTGTGACTAGTGACGGTTCCTTCGACAAGGGATTCGAGAATTGGGTTTCCAACAGATTGAGACGAATAAATGTTGAGAAAATTTAATCGAAAGATTCCCTTGTCTATTCTAACTGTTATTTGAGTATTTTCCGCAATTACGACTCGAGTCTGAGGGTGAATATAATTAAATAAGAAAAAATGCATAAAAACAGATTTCATTTGGCGTGAAAAGTTTTCACAATGGTTGGTTCTATGGATGGTTCTCCAGCAGGAATCTTTTTACCTGAAAATCACCATAATTCACCATAAATTTCGTTCAGGTCGATTCCAATTCGACATTAATAAGGGTGTTTATCTCAAGATCATAGACGACGAAATGCATTCAATTACCGAAAACGATGTCCGGATTGGAATGACCGGGTCGCAAAATCGTTGATGCGATAATCGGGATCCCATCGAGAGATCTCATTGGTCGAACGTCGGCTCCCGCGGCAAAAATAACGTCGTCGCCGACGCGAGAATTAATTACGCTGGAAGTGGATCCTCGATGAACTCGGGCTCGTCTCGACAGGATATTAAACGTTTCTCGAGCGTTGGCTTCCCGCGTTTCATTATCCTCCAACTACTGTGAAATCGTACGCAGAATCGTTGCCGAAAACTCAGTGGCATCAGCGTTTCCACCGGTGAAGCTTGCTTCTTGCCATTGACCAATAATTGAAAATGGACCTGCCTTCGATCGAAAGCGGCTCTAATGTCGCTGTTTTCGTTCAGCTTCCAGCAACCTCTCTTCGTTACGTATCGCTCGATCCGAACGCGAAATTGTTCGATCGAAACTTTGCGAATTCTACCAAACATCTCGGATTCATCGGATCAGAAGGAACTTCGGACAAGAATCCGTCCAATTTCATTTGCAAAATCTGAACATCGTGCGAATCTTCGCGAACGAAACCCAACTGCTATCGTTATCAAAGTATTTTGCAAAATTGACACGTGCAAAATTGTGCAAATTGCTACCATTCCGCCAAACTGTTCTTCCTTTCTATTCCTGTCTCTGTTTTCTATCTTGTTTGCCCGCCATGTAAAGCGGCGGTCAGTCGCGACGTGATTCAATCGAGTTTCCAGCGTATGGTCCACTCGCTAGGGAGAATAGTAATTTAGTAACTGGGCCGGGTGTTCCGGGAGAGCTTCCTTAAGCCGCGCGATAACCAGCCATGGGATCAGCGTAGATTTCTTGGTGGTAACCTGTTCCTCAGCGCCGTTGTATTTTCACGTCGGCCTTGTTCACGTCCTCGACTATTCGTTGTTCCCTGTAGCTGGGAAATTTATCCGATACGATAGCATCGAATAGAGAGAAGAAAAGGACGAATGTTTTCTCTCTTTATCCTTTAACCTCTTGCGCTACCATTTAGCCGAATAAAATCCGGAACAAAACTGTAGCGCTCGACGCTCGCTGAACGCTACTGCTAGGATTGTTTAGGTTTTAGCCCTTATTTTCGTTAGCCATTTTCTAAAAATTCATCACCACGAGTCTCACTCGTGATATCCGTGTTTGGCCCGAAATTGTGATCGCGAGTCAAACTCGTCAAACTATAGCAACGAGTTAGTCAAGTCCACTATCTCCACCTGAGGCGTTTAAATGGTATTTGCGAAACGAACACGATGTTTTCTTCCATCTTCAAAGCTGCACGTTTATTCGATGCTGTCCCGTAATCACGCGCAGTATCGCGTTACTGTTTTGTTGAAACTGTACCGGGGTTACGAGAGAGAAGATAACGGGGAAGATGTTCCAGCTGGTAAATTCGTGTTTCGTCTATTTACCGCATTTTGACCGATATACGAGTTAATTCTGCGAGTACGCGGTTAGAATAGACGATGAATTATTATTCCTAATGTAGTTCGTATTCAATAATCGAGTGGCTGCGGTTTTCGAAATGTACCGGTCGCCGCGAAACTCGGTGGTCGCTGTCGTGGCAGATCTTGTTGAATATCCTTTCCAGATGAATTCTATGCCAGGGAATTCACCATCGTTAATCGTTCCGTTTCCATATTTTCCTGCTCGCCGAAGAATGGAATGGAAATCGAGATTTTTTAATACAAAACCGTGTAATTTAAGAAATTTAGCAAAGACCTATGAAAAATGATTGAAGAAATTTTATACGAAGCAAAATGCAGTGGCAAGAGAATAGCAAAAGTAATTTTGTCAGGACGAACTCGTTCGTTGGCTGGCGCACTTAATTTTCACGGCAAAACACGTCCAAAGGGAAGACCGAGACATGGAAAAGGACTGGCGTCCGTACGGAACGCATTAGTGCAAATTGTTCTCGTGCACCGGCATATTTAATATTAGTCGCTATCTCTGGTCCTCCGAATGAAACGCGCGATAGTATCTTTGTTGTAATTATGCGACAATCGCGTACGGAATACTGTCTTCACTTTCTCCAATATGAAATTATATTATTGTAAATTTAATTCGAATCCCATTCGTCTGACTTACGCCTTAACGCGTTGACCGCCACTCCGAAATCGCATGTTTTGTTCAGGACGCTACGGCTCAGGACACCACAATGGTAGATAGAAGATTTGATAAAAATAATCTCTCATTGTTGATCTTCTGATAAAAATTTTTAATTATTGAATAGTGCACATTTTATTTCAAAGTATTCTCTGATCAGCGATGATGTTCAAAATTCATTAACTGTCAATGTTCATTCAACATTTACAATTATAAGCATTTGAAGCACTCCGGTCACCGATGACCACCGTAGCGCTACACGAGAAACAATCTGTGGTCACATATGACCACCGTGGCGGTCAACGTGTTAAAACAATTAAAAAGAAAAAAAAAACCAACCAGATATATACACTGTTTGCCACTGTTTTGAAAGGAAACAGTTACATTGAACGACGATCGAAGCAAAATCTAATTAATCCAAGCAAAACTTAATCGGATCCAGTCGGTCCGTGCGCACTTCCAATCTTCGTGGCTGAAATCGCTCAAAAATTGAATAAACATTCCAATTGGCCGCCTTGGCGAATTTCACGACGCACCCGCCGAGAATTTCTGATTACGTGACCGGGATACGTTCGTGTGGGGATCTGTTCGTAAGACGATCTCGGTATCGTGGGCGTTTTCATATAGTTGATCGAAAACTCGCTTCTATAGTAATGTTCACTGGAAGCTTTGTTTTCAAGAGAACGTTACGTGACAGCAAGTTTCGTCCGGACGGAGATGCAACCGCAAGAGATTCCAAAGGAAATATTGCTAGATCCACGCGAAATTGCGGATAATTCGGCGCCACTTAAACAAGGGAAAGCTGCATAGTTTCGGACGGAACATTTGCGCGTAACGCGCCGAAATTAATATTCGAGGTGCACGGTCGTTGCAGGAGAGGTAAACTCGGTTCGACGGAGAGCAAGAAAATCGACGGTGTTTAGTTTTGCGAAGAAACCGCGTGAACGAGGACACAGTATCGTTCGTCTGTACTCGGGAAGAACATCGGTCCCTCCTGGTTGCAACGGTGTTTACTTCGAATAAACAAGCCCGTTGCTGTTTAATCATTCTTGCTCTCACAGCTGTGTGCTCCGACCTGATGTCAAAGCGTGACGAAACGCAACCGGACCGCTCCGAGGCTCTGTTCAATGAGAATACGGTATATTTGTCTCGCGTGGAAACGAATTGTACAAATGATTAGGAAAATAAAAAAAAGAATTGTAAAATAATTTTCTAATGACAACTGTGAAAACAGAATTGAAAATTATGAAGGAAAAACGATTAAAAATCATCGAAGAGAAAAGAAGATACAAATTACACTGAAAAAGACAAAGAAATTCGAAACGAAAGAAGAGGTAAGAACCCATGGAGCTCGATAGACCAGAGAGGAAGCTGGATTATGCAAATCTACGTCTATGGTAAGCTGAAACGAGACGAGTTCACAAGGAAAACAGTTTCGTCGAAAGGGAAAGGAAAGATGGGTCACACAGGGGGCTTAATGAGATTTGGACGAGTCGAGTTGATCTACGCTGTTAACACAGCTCTGTTTAAAAATACGAACACGGCAATAAAACATTTTGCCTGTGTTATAATTCACCTGAGCGTGATAAATGTTCTCTGCTACTGGAGAAATTCTAAATCCGTGCTTATCTCTGCCAGCAAGGTTGAACTGTCTGCTACTTGGAATATTCGTGTCATCTAGGGGTGTTTAAATCGTGTATATAAATATTTCTTAGGACAATTTCATAATTATCAGCGTTGCTTTTATACGATACGACAAATAATTTCCTCGCCCTTTTCCTTCCATTATCGTCGCATCTCTAATTTCTACAACTTCTTCTCTCTCAAAGAACTTGAAAACCGTTTGGTTCTTTTAATTATTTCTTAATTGTTTCTTAATTGTTTCATAATTGTTCTTTAAATTATTCTTTAAACGACGGTCGCATGACTGGGTTAGATGTTCTCGTTCGTCGAGAAGCTATAAATCAAAGTTGCGAATCTACGTCTGCCATTTTCCAAGCGTTGGAGAACGAAAATTGACAAAGAAGACTGAATGGAGAAAGAAAAATACACAATTTCTTCTTGCCGCGTACATTTGACGCTATACGCGAACCATTGTAACTATTACGACGTATCTCAGCGATCAGAAAAACATAAACGTCAAAGCAAACAAAAGTCAATTGAAGTCGAAATCATTGACCGAACAAGGCGATAAGTAGGAAAAGGGTGCAACAGAAAACGAAGAATCGAGAGAACGGAAGGTGTACAGAGAAACCAGAACACCGGGATGGAATACGTAATCGTTCCCTCCAGAACGTTGCTATCCTGTGTCGAACGATTTTCTTTCTTCGCAAATCCGTGCTCGGCTTCTGCGCGAGATCAACGACGTGAGGAGGATATCAACGGTGGGCCTTCGCCTTACTCTTCGACGACTATGTAAACAACGTTGAAAGTGTCGATAAATTGCATCCTGGCATTACAAAAGATTCTAAAGGCTTAAAACGTAGAAAAATGTTGAAAAAGGATATTCTTTCCCTGTCTTTTTTGCGTCTGTAAAGTTTTCAGCATAAAACGATAAGATATGCAAAAGACATTTTTTTTAAATCGAAGGAAGAGAACAATGATGCATAATTCGATGTATTCATCGTCGCGTGCTTTATTTGTCAAAGATGTTCCGCGCGAACCCTTCGAGCCAACGAGCCGAATATTCCACGCTTACGCTTGCGAAACAGTCACGAAAACGTCTGATTGCGTCTGCCTAAATTTGGCCGAGCCCGGAACCCGACGAAACGAGTGTCGCTCCCTAAAATTGAATACCACGAGACTGCGACCTCGTTTCCACTTAACTATGATCTTGCATGATATTGCTGCATCTGAGCGTGGAAAGACAAATAACACCGAATGTACCGAGAGACGTTATTTCACGAAAGCCCGGAACGAATGGTAAGGTATGCGAGCGTTTCCTTGAGACAACCGAGACTGAAACACGAAACGTTATTGACCTACCACGAAAAAAAAAAGAGAGATAGAAAGAACGAAAAGATGAGGATCGTCGCATCGAAGATGACGACATCGTTCACGTGCGAACGATGGAATTTCGTAAATCTGAACGCGGTTTGAAATTGTGATAAATTTTGGTTGGATCTTCGAGTATTGGAATTTTTGATATATCATTGATCGCAGCGATGGTGCTTTGGCTCGTTTATTCCTTGAAATAGATGGTAAAAATGAATTCGAAAATTTATGCTGCTACAGGCTCGATTCATTTTCGAAGCAAGAAAAATCTCCACATTTTCACCCGTGCCATAAATTAACCGTTCCCATGTATCATACCGTCGCATCAAAGTTCGAGATCAGAAATCTTTTAATACAGCCGTGGTTCCATTAATCATGCACGCTTCGTTCTTTTCCACGGTGAATCATTCTATCACCGTGCGAATATATATTTCATTTAGAAAGCGCAGAGGTGGGATTAATTGACAAAATTACAAGCTTCAGGTCGCGTTTTTACAGCGTGTTTTCAGGCTAGGCCCGATCGCCGTGCGACGAGACGATACGAACGAATGATTCGCGAAACGTCGGTAACGATCGCCTCGTACACATTGGATGGCATAACGGCGCTTAGTTTTCAAAGCTCTCCTGGGGTCGCCATAGCTAAACTAGTTTCGCCACCAGTTTTGCTTGACCAACTCTTGCCTCGGATTAATCTAAATTAATGTTCGCACCGGGCCGATCCACCAATCACCGAACCGCGAGATATCAAACGTGCCACTGTGTTCCGGAAACGAGAACTTGCTTCCAAAGTTTGCTAATTTTTTAACCGACCAAAATATACTTCATCGTACGTGGCGTTTGCCAGGTCGTGAAATGAATTTTAGCGCTTTCGATCAGAACGCTATTACTGATTCTCCGTAGATCTACAGGGTGATTAAAAAAAAAAATGTTTAAATTATTTTTTCCGTCCGACAGGTTTTTAAATTTAATTCACAGGTCTAGGTTGACTAAACATGTTTAATTTAAATTAGTAACATTACAAATTAACGACTCTTCTTCCGTATTTTACTTCGTATATCATAGATTTGAGATACCTCAATCAAGATCAAGTCTATTCCAGTCGGCAGGATCTATCGAGTTCTAAGGGCAATTCCCACGAGATTTAAACCGCCTGGACAGATGCGTTAACCGATACGGGATCCAATTAATTGTTTACAGATATCGAGTCGTAGCCGTCGAAAGAAGAAGTCGAACTACGCCGTTTCGATTAAGATTGTCACGCATTGCCTAAACTGCTCGTAGGGCAGCCAGTTTCCTCCGCTAATCTGTCCGGGATTAAGCAAATTAATCGCTGTCCACGGCCGGCTATCGGTTCAATATCGGAACACGTGTAATCCGTTCTCTCCTCGATTCTAATTTTAACCGGCTGGACCCGACCGTAGAGATCGCCGGCCATGGTAATTAGAATTGAGCGAATTTCGCTGCAAACGCTTTGATGGGTATCCATATTTGTGTCTGGCAAATAAATGTTACGATATTCATAGGCCTGGCAGCTGAAATCTCTAGCCCCAGAAACCGAGTCCTACCGATTCGACGATCCGAATAATATCGGCTATCTAACAAACCCGTTCGAACCGTAAAAAAGCGTTTCGGATCAATGTAATCAGTTTTTTAATTTCAACCGAACGTTCTAATATTATCGGTTCGTTTCAAATATTCGTAAACATTCAACATCGATATCAATCGGTATTATAATTCTTCCACCTGTTACGTTTCAAGCCGAGAAATCTCTGTCGATCGTAAAGAAACGATACTGTAAAATACCTTCGGTCNCACGTCGGCCTTGTTCACGTCCTCGACTATTCGTTGTTCCCTGTAGCTAGGAAATTTATCCGATACGATAGCATCGAATAGAGAGAAGAAAAGGACGAATGTTTTCTCTCTTTATCCTTTAACCCCTTGCGCTACCATTTAGCANCCCAATTACCGATTTCCCCTCGTAAAGCTCGAAAGAATTCGCTGCACGAATAAAACCGTTTCAGTTTCTTCTCGCTACCTAACGAGAAAAAAGCACGAGAGGCATTACTAGCTGTGCACAATGCTCTTATTTCGTCCCCCATCGGCTTCGTTAGCAGCGGTGCGCGAGGACGACGCTCGATTCGAACAAAAATTTGTTGAATTTATTGATATTCCGTGTTATTAACTCCCAATTAAAAAGTTTTCTTCTGTGTCGCGTACTCGAACCATCCCAACCCTCCTTTTTTTTTTTTATCCCTATTCCTCTTAAATAAGAAGAAATCCCTAATAGCAATCATGGAGGGTCGTGACACGAGTGCGGAGAACCGGAAAATTCTTCGCGAATAGAATCAGGTTCCGGAGAGAAACGAGCTACGACGTGACCGAGGCGACTACTACCAACCCTTCTACCTTCTACTTTCATCAGAGAATGTAATTACCGATTTAATTAATTGGACTTACCGGTACGTGGCGGGAGGCTTGCTTCGTTCACCTCCGGAATCACGTTAACTCGTCACGGTCCTACCGTTGTGGACACGGTTCGCCAATGATAACAATGGGGCCGCAATTACGCGACGTCTTCGCGAGAGACTAGCGCCATTGTCTCGCCGATCAACGATGAAGTCCTCCCGTCGATGTCGGTTGATCGCCCTCTGGAACAGAGATTCCATTGATTTCCCCTCTTTATCCATTGATTCACGTGCAGCCAGCGTCGTGCATGGAAATATCGATTGCGGTATCAATAAATTGTCTGGGTCGGAGCACGGTGACCGCCTAACGCGGTTAAACGCGTAACGCGCAGCTAATTCGCAGGATGGAAAATATGCACGGTAGATGGGATTGGAGCGACTCAACGATTACGCTGGATTTTCTGATTAATTATTCCGCGCGTTAGCGTATCGGATACGAACTCTATGAACCGGTGTCGATACTCCCTGGTAGGCGTTAGTAATTTTCGAGCAGGTCGGGATTAGAGAGATGGAATCCGTGCGCGATTTGCACTGCTCGTTATTTAACACGCGCAGATTGTTCGTTCAAATTCCGAGTTAATGAAACGAATCGTTGATTCTTTTTTCTATATTATTTTTAAGGCAAACAAATATTTGAGTAAAGCGATCTTTTAACGATATTCCATTTCACGCGTCAAAACACAATTTTTCAATTTCTAACCAACCGTGGACGTAGACTGTCGAAAATATGCATAGAATGGAAAGGAACGGTCGGACGCCTGGTAAATAAGAGTTCATTTCTGGTCATGTTTCGCGTGAAAACTGACGCTCGTTGGTGATGGCGGTCGCGGCTTTCACGCAATATTGACACAAGAGCGGAACGGAGGGTGCGGCAAATACGTTTCGCGCGTTTATTTCACGTCGGAGTATTTACATCGGGCCCAGATCGTCGCATTGGCGGCCTGTCAACGATATGAATTAATATTGGTGTTGGCGTTCGACTGAAAGAGTTGCGGTCGCAGCTGAAAGTAATTCCGCGTAGGGTGTCGATGAAAATTCCAGCGTCAGCCGCACACTTGCCAACAAAATGGAAAGCGTGATCGGTATATGGATCAAAACCGATTGTTAACAACGACGACGAGATCGTAAATACATTGCCGACTCGATGTAACGTTTATTTTAATCAAATAAACGATCTTGTCGATACTTTTTTTTGTTTTTCTTGTTTTATGCCACGCGACCTGAAAGTGCGACTCTGTTCCAATAATCGGCTTTCGAATACGTTCGACGTTATCGTTCGAGTGTCGGTGGATTTAATAGCGCTCTAAGTTGCCATTGCAACCTCTATACCTATTGTTCGAGTTCACAGTTCGCGATTGGAGATATACGTTTGTCGCGACAAATTAATGGTCCTCGCTTCTATCGAGATATGCACTGTGTCGCGCGAATAATTGCGAGCATGTCGCCTCGTGACTTTAATACGACAAGCAAGGAGCAGCGAACGCGTTGCTAATAAAACGATAGACCGTTCGTGGTAATCGCTTCCGACGGCATTGTTCCGTCGCCGGCTAAGAGATCGACGTGAACTTAATGGATCCGAAAATTACACCTATTACCCGAAGAACATACTCCATCGAGTCTGGTGACACCAAGTGGCTAAGAAAACAAATATTTGTTCCAGTGTAAATGTTAAGAGAGTAACGAGAACACTCGAAAAGGTACGAAAGAGAATCTTTTTCTTTCCACTCGATCCATCCTTCTGTAGGAAACTACCGTAAGGACGTATCGGTACTTCGCGCGATAACAGAGGTCTGGTCATTGATAAAAATCGAGAACACATTTCGGCCATTATTACCGAGAAGGGAGGCAAGTCGGGTGGAAGTAACGTCGAAAACGAAGCAGAGGTTATTTTTCTTCGCGTTTCCGCGGGGAACGCGTCCGAAACATTTTCAGAACAATATTGACACTGGCCTGGCTGGGTCGGCTGAAGAGTGGCAAGCATATAATTCACGAGAGGGGTTGCTGTTTACGGCGCGGCCCAGTCGTCGACGCTAACGACGTTCACACCAGCTTTAGCCAGCCGTCGAATAATTCAGTGCTTTAATTACGACGTGGACCCGGAGGGTAGCTCAATATTGCAACCGGTGCAGCATACCTGTCGGTAATGCTTCTTCGCTGTCGGTTAGACGCGCCCCTGTATTTGTTATGATCCTGTCAAGAAAACAGTGTGAAACTTAGGGTTAGATTTTCCCTCTCTTGCTACGTTTCTTGCGTTACGATTCTCTGTTCGTTCCACGAGACGCTCCTTTATTAGCCGGAATTAATTATCCTTCGATTTCGTGAACTCGTGAAACTCTGTTGGAAAATTATACAGTAGGTGTTGGAGAATCGAGGCGCGTGGAATTATGCGATTTTAGTAGGTATCAATATTCGCCGAACGCGTAATTGTATTTAACTGTGTTAACACGCTTATAGAATTAGAACCGATTTCTGAATACAAGTTTTACGTGATCTACATATTTATTTTTTTTAACATGCAGAGGAAACTTGTACAGAGGAACTTGTTTCGTCTAATCGATAAAAACGAACGTTCCAACACCAGAAGATCCATCGAATTGCTCAATTTTTCAGGCCTCGTAAGTTATAAAATACCACCATCGCTCGCTTATAAATAATTAACCCTGAGCTCGCTTCACGCTTAACCTTGCCGAAACGTTAAAAAGTAATCTAAAAACCACTTTCCCACTGAATAATTGCACAAACGAATAACATATTGCCGTCAGGGTGTTGGTAAAGGGACTGAGAAACGAGCCGAGCGAAATTAAAAGAGGTCTACAAACGCTCGAGCACCGCCGTTACAGTCAAGAAACTTGGAGAAGCTTAACGGAAGACGAACGACTGGTAACGGTTAACCGAAAGGGGTAGGAAACAAACTGAAGGCAGAAGATAGGACAGAAATGAATTTAAGAGGCGCAGAAAATTGTTTCCCCGAGGCGTTGCTTTAAACGATTCGCGGGTCGGACGAAACAAACCGGCAAGCCATAATTTCGCAGGTCGATAAAACAAAATTCACACAACGCGTCGTAATTCTGCCGCTTACCCGGAAATCCTTCTAAATTCGGCGTTTCGCCGGTCCCGGCCAAACTACCACGACGCAACCGTTATTTACAAACCGAGCCTTAATAAGCGCACAGAGCTTGGCAACCGATGCAATCACGGTGAACCGTTATTCAAAGCCAGCGGTGCTTCCGGTTCAAATTTAACATCGATCTGATCGATCCTCGAGCGAATCTCTTCCGAGGATTTGGCCGGAAAGTTATACTTCTTTGTCGAATACGTATGAATATTCGAAAAAGAATGAAATAAAAAATAGAGGAATAATCAAACAGAAGCTACCCCGAAGGCAACGAGGAGTATGCAAATAAAACGACGGTATATTCGACTGCTGCTCGAATGAAACGTCCTCTGTCGATATTCTATACCTACATCGAGTTTGTAGCGCGGGAGAAACAATGCACCAATGTTGTCCGATGCACGAAGCTCTAGACGAGCGGACGAAAATTGGAAAAAAGATAATCCCTTGCGTAAAACCATTCGAAATCGATCTCGGTAAATCTGGAATCACAGAATCGAGTCACTGGCGCGAAATACGAAGATCGCCGTTCGATAGCTATCCTCTTCTACGCGTCCGGTTATTACTTAGAACGAACAAAAAATCAGTGACACGAGTGAAAAGGAGAGATTGAGTACTCGTGACGTCGATCCTCGATCAACGTTACGCGAGATGGTCGAATAATATATAAGACGAGGCCACGAAGAAGCCCTGATTTGAATCTACACAGCCTGTAAAGTTCATTAGATTTAAATATTTATGAGATCAGGGTAGAGAGGCAGGTCCCAGGTCAATTTGAAGCTGGAGGAAAACGACTTTGGTTCTTTATTCTCGCGGGATTGGTGCACGAGAACGAGAGACAGAGAGAGGACCCTCTTCGTGGCTGCTAAGCATTCGACCGCAGCCACCACTGGAAACACTGCAAAAGTTTCCCGACCGCGAATTACCAAAGAAGACAACTTCCGAAGACAAATGTCGGATTTAATTGACCGAAGCATGACTTCGATTTAAAGTCCCGACCTCCAATGCCACTGTAACGCGACTCTGTAAACGTTTAAGATCTTCGAACGTTGCATTTCGCATTGCAGATTGTCTGATTGCGACTGAACCGAGATACAGAAGTTTCCTAAACTCTTCCAGTTGATTAATCGACGAGAGAGAAAAAAATAGATCAAGCGTTATTGTAACGCGACGTAGAAGATTTTCACAAATAATAGTTTCCACTAAAGATACAGAGAACTTTCCAACCAGCTCGCGTGACAGGAATTAGAATCTACCCGAACACCGGTCAGTTTAATGATAAACGTGGCTCCACCCAAATCTGCGCGTGAATTTATGATCGTACAGCCCTTTGTACAGCCTAGCGCCGGACGTGGAGCTCGCATAATTTAGGCACGAGCCGACTTCCGAATCTCTTCCATGCTCGAAAACCGTATCTGTTCTAAACAATTTAACTCGCGACCGTATCGTTCGCGATCTTCGTTTAAGGTAAAAAATCAGGTTACCACGACACGACCATAAATATCGCGGAATTTATTCAACCGAGCAACACGAGGCACGTTACTTGGCGGCATATGCCTCCGCACCTTCTCTCGACGGTGCGCCACGATTTATGGGCAATTTCGAAATGAAGCTGCGAGAGGATCATGGCGGACAAAGGTCCATCGAAAGGGCTCCTATATATACATGCATACACGTACGTTATACACGTATATGTATATACGTATATACGTATACATGTATAATACATATAATACGATCCTAGTAATAGAATCGAACATAAATTTGTTCCAGTGGCAGGATTAAGCGTGTCCTGGTTTCTTGGACGCGAGGCCAGATCGCGGATTCGTAGAAAATCAGGGGTGCTGGTTGGCCGTTTCCTACGGGGACTCCTGGTCACCGAGTCGATTTGACGGATGGATCGATAAAACTTTGGCAGCCACGTAAATCAACGAGAATGTCAGAGAATCGAGAGAATTCCAGCGTAGAGGGTAACGATAGCCTGACAAGGGCCGCGGGTGAATTAAGACGACGCCGGCGAAGCGTCTTAGCCTCTCGTTCAACCTCCAATCGAGACCATAGATCTCTTAGGCCAGTCGGTTCCTGGGATTTCGGTTGTTTCAGGGGATCGCCACGATGTTATCGCGAAGGAAAGTGGAGGCTTTCTTTCGGTCGAATCTCGTATATATTTAAATTAAACGACCTCCGTGAAGCTACCAGTCAACGAACTGCTCGTTGACGATCAATGGTATACGTAGGACATTTTTCAAGTATTTTGGAAGGTATTTCTATGAACAGAAGTGTAACTAAAAAGAAAAAGAAAAAGAAAAAGAAATAGAAAAGGAAAAAGAGAGAAAGGAATTAGCTCGTCGAGACGCTGAATTTACGGCGAGGCGTTTCGCGAATGCAATTACATAGCTCGATTTTCAATTTAGCCAAACGAACGTAATTGCTTTAACGCAAGGACAGTTTTCGACGAGGCCGGTCTCTTCTTTAATCGGCTACGATGGGGTCTCGACTACGGAGAGACCGAGAAAGATACCAGCACTATTCCGCGGTAGACAAAAAGATCGCGAATGAGAAGGAAAACGAACAAGTCAGAAGGGACAAAGAATGCGAGCGACTTGGAGAAAGCGGGGCGTCGCCAGAATTACCCGTAATTTCCGGGGGATTCTCCGCGCTATTCGACTCGGTGCGAACGAGGAACCGTTTCTCTGGATCTCTCGGAAAGGAAGGACAGCAAGACCGAGATAACGATCACGTGCCTTTGCGGACGTGTACCGACTGTCGCCCCTTGTCAATAAGCTTGCAAGGATTCGAGTGCTCAACTGAAATCCTGCATTCCACGGGAAACGTTTCAAACTCCGGCTTTGTGTGGGCTTCCTTGCTTTTTTTTTTTCTTGTACGCCCTCGAGCTAAGGTGGTTTTTGCAAGGAGAGGGAAACGGAGATTCCTTTCTTCGCGAGTAGGTAATGGTTTTAAGAGAAGCGCTCTTCGTACAATGCCGGTGAACGTCGGCTATTATCGCCTCTTTATTCTCGTACCCGATGCAGATATCTCACCGTGTTACCCCGGTCGACTCGAGGAAGGAAAGGACGCGAGAGGAGCGTCGAGGAAACGTTTTCAAATAAAGTTTCCAACGAAACACAGAGACGAAACTGGAAGGGGAAACGTCTGGAAATTTATTACATACTTTACGCGCTGGTCTCTCGAAGCTCTGTAGACTGACCAGCCACGCAACCCCGATTCCGAAATACTTGGCGAGTTCATAAGAACTACGGAGAACGGCGAGCATCACAGAAATTCGAAACGCCGTGAACGTACGAACTCGACGGCGCAAGTCGGTAGCATTCCACGGGTGCAGGGCAATTTCTGAAACTCCCGACAAATTTCTCAGCTGGTTCCCGCTTTACATAACTGAGGCCACTGCTCTCTCTCTCTCTCTCTCCCTCCGTTCAAGCCCGAGCAGAGATTGCGATACCCATCAAAGAGCTGCGAACGAATTGTTCGCAGTTTAACCGCTACTCTTGCCCTCCTTTGGAATGCAAATCCTTTTGTAACTCGAACCGAAGCAAAGAACCCTCGACCTTCGCCTACGCTCCTTAATTTACGCCAAGACATCGACTGCTGGAAACTTTAACCATCTCAAGCGGAAAATCGGAAGAATGAAACACCGTTTCTCGTTATACACTTTGAAGGAATAATTCTGTTGTAATTTTTTAAAGATCCAGCAATTACCTTGTTTACCACGTCGAATGGAACGATCGTCCTTGCGTAACAAAAACCAGAAACATCCAGCTATTTCGTATCCTTGCGGTTCGATATCCCTCCAAGAAAGGTAAAACCGTAATGCAACGTCCGCGTGCAGAATCGCGCCGTATTTATCGATGTAATCAGCGCGAAGCCATTTCGAAGCAGCTAACTGAAAGGTTCTCGTCACTTTCTTATCTCGGTGGCGCTTTCGAAGAGCCGTTCGCAAAAAGAAACAGCCGAAATAAAGTTTGGTTGCTTACCAGAGCGACCTGATAAGTCTTAATATCTTTATTTCGCGGTGGAAAAATCAGGAACCGGACTACGATAAGCACCGAATGCTCTCTGCGATCAGCTACGTTCTACCCCTTTAACAAAATAGTAGTCGAGGCTCGAAGAAGACTAAGACTGGAGGAACGTCGCTGTCTTACCGATTATTTTATGGAGCTGTATCTGGAAACCGTCTACTTATCGTGCCCTCGCTTCTTCGACCATTTCTCCGCGTGCTTCTCGCGAACGAGGAATAAACGATGCAACGTTCAGAATTGTACGCTGAAGACGACGTCGTTTTTCATCGGATACGCCTGCTACCGCGTGGATTTCTAACGGTTCCACTTTCGTAATTGTGCCAGGCTCTTAGAGCGATTCGTAGAAGAATATTTCTAGAGACAGAGCGCGTGAAAATCGTGTTGGTTTACGTTATAAAATCACGGAAATTCGAAGCGACAATTGAACGACGGATTAAACTCTATTTGTCATGGTGTCGTACGACACCGACTGATCGATTAAAGCAAGCCATTTTCGCGATTCGCTATGAATAATTAATATTTGAAGGTCGCGATAACAAATCGACCACGAGAAATATAAAAATCTACTAAACGCGATCGCGACAGCTCTTGCCAACGAGCATAATTATCATCGTACCTGCAGCTGCATTTATTAGCGGGACCCTGTTGATTAACGACTCCTTTTTTACCCAGCCACGATTGTCGAAGGAACTTTATTCTGACTCTGGTTCACAGATAAATCGCTGGCGAAAGAGATGACGAATTATCGAGAATTAATTCACCAAAGCCGGCGATGTGTTACCAGGCGCACGCGCCATTGGATTCGACACGTTCTGGGACATCGAGGGAGGAAAAAGTATGGCGAAAGCCTGTTTAATGGCCGGCGTATTACAGAAACGATCAAGATAACGCGTGTACAAATAAACGGTTACAATGAAAAAATAGTGATTCATCGGACCGAAGGAATATTTTCGTGTAGAACGAGAAATAATGATTGTTTTTTTCTTTTTTTCTTATCTTTTTTTTGCAGGAAACGATGGCAACAGCTGAATAATATGCGAATTTTAAAAGACACCAGTATCTGTGATAATTTATATAATTTATGTAATTTATCTCGATATAAAAGCGACCATGTGAAAACCAATTTCGTTGACCTAAAGATTGATCGAAAGCTCCGAGGGTATACGAATAGCGCGAACGTCCCCTCGTTACCATTTTTCCTCAGACCGTTCGACAATAAAGATCTCCATAAAGAATCCATCTATAAAATTTATTTTATTAGATATCTAAAAATCTGCCATCCCTTTCGAAGTACCTCTTGATACCACATGTTTCTTTATTATTCTCCACCGTTTATTATTTTTAATTACACCCGCGAGACGCGTTCGAATAAAAGCAAGCGTCGTTCCTAGCGAGGACGCAGTTAAGTAGGGTTTTGGACGTTGCACCACTTCTTCAGAAGCATCCCATGCGCGAAACAAGGTTATTCTTACGATGGACAAGAGAGTACAACATATTTTCGATTTAAATACATCTCGAAGCAAAAAAGGGGTGAAAATGAGCAATGCTACATAATATCTGCCGCGGTTTGTTTAACTTGGCCCCGATCGATTCGAGCTTTCTTATTGTCTACGTGGAATTACTCCAAGAAAATCGTGCGGAAATAATTACCGACTCCGACCACCATTAATGCGAAAGCCTCGAAGGCGGAACGAGCAGCCGAGAGTGCTAGCCGAGAGAAAGTGGGAAAACTGTGAGGACCCTCTCCTCGCCACCACCTTTCTACTTCTCTCTTTCACCCACACCCTTGCTTTCGTTTCCCCTCGGGTCGAAGCCGCTATCTGGCTGCACATTAAACAAATATTACGACCACTAATCGTGGGACTTCGCTACTAAAAGCCTCGGTAAGTTTCTCGTAACTTCCCACGAGTAAATGGTTCGCGATACGCCAGAGATGTGTGCTGCAATTTGCACGCTAGCACAATGACGCCGAATTCTTCGCCGTTGGTGCATCGAAGGTTAGGTTCGATGCAGACGAGCGACAAAGCTCGCTCGTCCGCATCGGGGGCCTTACCGATAGCCTGCATAGAATTGTTTTCGATATTTTTAATTCCGAGCTTTCGACACACGGCAAAGCTCGTATTAAAGCAAATTGCCTCTTTACCTTTGAAAATTCAACAACGAGAAATATGTTGGTCGATGATTGATTCAAATATTCATTAAGAAACGACAACAAAACGGTGGGGGCGGGGGGCATTCGTTGTTTCCTGGATACGAAACAATAAAGCAACGTCGTGTCACGCGAGCGTTAGCGACAGCAGGATTTTATCATTCCCGCGTATATATACCCAAATACGATTATTCTGTCACTTCATTGAGCGTGCTTTATCAGACCTGACGTAGAGACGGAAAGACTATTTCATCCTCGGCGATTTTATAAATCACCGTTCATTTCCCGTTTGTATCACGAGTCAATGTTTAATGGTAAACCTTGTCGAACCGATTAAAATTCTCCTTTCTTTTTTTTTTCAATATTTCGAACGAAAAAACGATCGACCTATGGGAAAAATTCCATACACGCCAAGCGCTTTAAATAAACATCATCCTATGTTATTTACTCGCGGCACACGCGCGGATATGAAATTTATCATCGTTATTCACAGTTATCTCGATTTCATCCAGCATAACTGAACAATCACGCGTAGAATATCCATGGAAGAACTTCGTCGTGACATTTTCGTAAACTCGTTCGCGCCACGTCGGATCGTAACCGCATAACGCCTTAGCCGAAAAATATATATGCCCGTTAACCGAGATACGTGACGACATAAATTTCTCGAGAAGCCGCGTAAATGCGCGATAAAGGGCGCCAAAGTTCGAACGGAGGGGGTGCTATCCCTTTTAATCGAGAAGACCACGCGGATATAGGCGTTCGTCGGATCAGCGAAGACGAAAAACAAGATCAATCCTATGCTCACCGTTCTTCGTTGCTCGCGAAAATGAAAAAGTTCTCTAACTGGCAGCGACGTTTACGATTCCTTATGATTCCGTCCAATAAAGTCGCCTTCGAAGACTGCTCGAGAATCTCGCTCTTTACATTCGACCGGTTATTCCTTTGCACGGTCGAGACCTTTTATGAAATTGAATTATCTCGAACGACAAGATTCCTTGTGTTCGAATATCGACAAGCGAGCATCAACAATTTCTCGGTTATATTCGCTTTTTCGACGCCTCTCTTCTCTTCTCGCCAGGTGATTCGAGAGATCTTTCAAGGAAACGTCTCGCAATAACCAATCGAGAAATACCTACGGTTCTTTCGAAAGAGATTCGAACAGCAGTACTGGTCGAAGGATACTTAGATTTCAGGCTACTCGGTGACGAAATTTCAACGAGGATAATAAAATGTGAATAAGTACGACGACGCCGGCGGTGTTCGGGATAAGTATTTTACGAACGGATGCACATAATGTAGCAACGAGGCAATGAAAGCGACGCCGTTTGTCTTTACCAGCGTTCCATCGATACGATTTCCGGATCGTGCACGCACGGCACACGATCCACCCTTCGTCGATATTAACGACTGTTTTACAACGTTCGATTATTTTCACGACTTGGCCCACGAATCGTGTCCCTTGCACGGGCGTACAAATATTTGCAGGGTTCATAATCCTGAAAATTAATCGTACAATTTAGCTGATCGGCAAACAACTAGGATCGATCGACGCGTGACCGAACGAAAAGGATCCGAACGTTTGGCGAAACGGCTCGTTAAATATTCATGAAACAGCGGAAGCAGCGAGGAAGACGAGCTCAGCCATTTATTCCATTAAATAATGGGAAACATAAATTAAACTTGGCGCACGCGTCGCTTGCTTCGTTTTTGATCGAATTCACAGTCACGCGTTGATAGCTTCCCATGATGTCTGTTTATGCGTGCCACGAATGAGGAACAGGTAAATACCCGAGAAAAGGCAAGCCCGCAAAGCTCTCTCGAACTATTCGAAGCATACGTCGAACTTTTTCGTGTCGCTTTTAGTTTACAAACTAATATAGCGTGTCTCGTCATAGCCACGTTCAGCGATGCTCGATTAACGAAAGAAGAAGAAAAAAAAAAATTATCCGTATGCCATAATTGTGGCGAACAATTATACGAAAGCCAATAAATCTGAATTTAAAAATGGAAATGAGGATGGCGCGCTGCGTAACCGTCGAATTCTCCGTGCAATTTCGACTGCTCGTAAAATGGTCGACGGTTACCTATACGGTATCGCGTTATCGTTTTTATCCATCAATTTTGACTCATCGGGAGGGAACCCGATCGCTGCTTCCTCGATTTTTATAGCACCGGAAACGGCGCATACGGAACATTGAATGGTTATAAAATAAAATTCGATGATTGGCAACAGGCTGAGAGCGATCGGACCTAGTCGCGGTTCGGCGCGTATTATGACGACGATTAAAATATTAGGCCCGTCGTAAACGACACTGGTGCTTAGTACGGAAGAAAGTACCGATCACGAACTGCTCTGTATAAAAGTACGTTGTCACCGGTACTCGGTATCCAGTTGTCTTCGGGATATACACCCGAAATAAGAGCGACATGGCGACGCTGGTAAGTTCCCTTCTTCAGTTTCTTACTAATTAGCAGAGAAGTTTCCTATAGTTGATTAACGTAATATCGTAGCATTAGTAAAGTAGGGTACGCCACTTCTCATTCATCACCTCCGAGAAAACTTCCTAATCTTGCCGTATAAACTCTATCGTCGCTGATTAAATTCCGAGTTAATCACCGAGCGGACGTTTGCATTTCAAGAAGAATATGCCAAGACTCTGCGAACATCGTGTTGCGCTACTTAGCGTCTGCGAGCACGACGAAAGATTAAAACAGACGGAATACGCTGATACCGGGGCACAGCTAGCGCGAATCGCTGCAGCAGTAACGATTCTAAACGAAACTTATCACCACGGCGGTAAACCGACTCTGGAAGAGCCTCGAAATCCCAATCGATCTTACGAGAAGCTTACGCAACAGAAATGGAAAATATCAACTTTAAAGGTTGATTCAGACCATCGGCTAATTCTTGAAACACGACCGAACGTGGATGAATCTTTTAACGAATGTGTCGTTCGTGTTTGGAATTCGTTGGCGGGCCGGAAATAAAATTCCTGATTGCATTTCGCATCGGCCGGCTGTATTCATTCCTATCGCGTCGGCCCCAGCCGCGCATCGCGGAATAAAGCTAAACCTAAAATGGAACGCTAATTTAAAATTCCTGCCCGCATAACAGGAACGGCTTTAATTTTTTCGCAGACGTACCGCGAATCGCATAAATCATTGCCCAGAGAGACTGGCCAACGGGATCCATTTTCGTTTGGCGTTAAAAACACGTCGCTTCCCGGCCGCTCGGCTGACCTCGCTGATTCTCCACCGCAAAATCGAGATTCGATTTCGATCCCGTGGACCATCCTGATCACTTACCCTTAACGACTCTGTCGCTTCTCTATCTCATTCCTCCGCTAGTTTCTTTCCGGGCAAAGGTGACAAATTTCTCGACAAGAAACGGCAAAGCGGGATAAAACGAGCCGAGGACGATTTACCGAATATTATTCCCGATTCGTCGGTTCGATTCGCGTTAGGTCCGCACGGGTGAAACGCGATGAAACGGGGTGCGGCAATGTCGACCGAAATGTCCACGAGATCGTTGATGTTGTTTTNCAGCTAAACCTAAAATGGAACGCTAATTTAAAATTCCTGCCCGCATAACAGGAACGGCTTTAATTTTTTCGCAGACGTACCGCGAATCGCATAAATCATTGCCCAGAGAGACTGGCCAACGGGATCCATTTTCGTTTGGCGTTAAAAACACGTCGCTTCCCGGCCGCTCGGCTGACCTCGCTGATTCTCCACCGCAAAATCGAGATTCGATTTCGATCCCGTGGACCATCCTGATCACTTACCCTTAACGACTCTGTCGCTTCTCTATCTCATTCCTCCGCTAGTTTCTTTCCGGGCAAAGGTGACAAATTTCTCGACAAGAAACGGCAAAGCGGGATAAAACGAGCCGAGGACGATTTACCGAATATTATTCCCGATTCGTCGGTTCGATTCGCGTTAGGTCCGCACGGGTGAAACGCGATGAAACGGGGTGCGGCAATGTCGACCGAAATGTCCACGAGATCGTTGATGTTGTTTTATCGTTTCGATTATCATTTCGATTTAATGTCCGGCGCGCGCAAGCACCGTATCACGCGTATCGTAATGAATTTGCTCGTGGCTAAGCAATTTTCCAAAATTAGTAGTCACCCGCCCTACGTGCCCGTTTTGGGACTCGCTCTACTTTTATGCTCCCGATCGTGTATCACCGAGTCCGATAAACACGATTTAGATAATATCCCTGGCGTAGATTCGGGTTCGAACTCATTTCGGTGATAATTTCTCGATAACCAACGTTTGAATCATTTTTTCTTTCTTTTCGTTTTACTTTGTCCTCAGGCGTGGCTTCTAGCCGTCGCTCTGTTATCGACAGCGGCGGCTGGACAAGATTCGAAAGCATCGCAAGAGAATCGACCGGGACTACCAACGGTCAACCCGGAATCGTCCGATTCCATCAGGCTTCCACGACAATTCCAACCATCTCGCCCGTTACCGCTGCAAAACTCTCCGATCCTTCCTGCTCCCCTCGTTCAGAGACATCCACGAAAACGACAATTAGCTGACCTTGGAGCCAATTTCCAACCGCTAACGTTGCCCCTAAGTGGTCAAACTCACTCCCCGTTACACCGAGCCACTTTCGACCCCAATACTAAAACCAGCATCGTTTCGCGAATCAACGAGCCAACGCCGAAACACGTCATCGAACCACGACTCTCGTCCGGACCGTCTCATATCACTTTTGTGGCGCCGCAGATAATTCCTACGCATCGAAGGAATCACGGCTTCGAGGGACATTCCTTTTATCATAACCACGGTCACCATCACGGTCACCATCATTCGCATCATCACGGACATCACGCGAATCACGAGCATCATGCCAAGCATAAACACGAGCACGGTCACAAACATCACAGCGAACACGAGCACAAACACGGTCACGAGCATCACTCGGAGCATAAGCATCACGAGGAACACAAGCATCACAACGATCACCATCATCATCACGGTCACGAGCATCATCACGGCCATAAGCATCATTCCGATCACAAACATCATCACGGGCACGAGCATAAACACGAACACGGTCACAAACACGAGCACAAACACGGTCACGATCACAAGCATCACGGAGAACACCAGCATCATCACGGACACCATCATCAATCCAAGCACGAGCATCACGAGGAACACAAGCATCACGCGGAACATCACCATCATCACAAGCATCATCATCACAACGAGCACCATCATCATCACGAACATCATCACGTCAACGAGCATCACCATCATCATTCCCACAAGGAGACCGAAAATCATCATCATCATCACGGACACGAGCATCAAGAACACCACAAACACGGTCACAAGCAGGAACACAAGCACCATCATGGACACGAGCATAAACATGGGCATCACGAGGACCATCATCACGGTCACCACGAAGATCATCACCATAAACACGGACACGAGCATAAGCATGGACATCACGAGGATCACCACCATAAACACGGGCACGAACATAAGCAGAGTCATCACGAGGAGCATCATCATGGACACCACGAGGATCACAAGCACAGCCATCACGAGGATCATCATCACAAGCACGGACACGAACACAAGCACGGACACAAGGAAGAGCATCATCATGGGCATCACGAGGATCACCATCACTCCCATCATCAAGATCACAAGCATCATCATCACGAGGATCACAAACATGGCCACGAACACAAAGAGGATCACAAGCATGGACACGATCATAAACACCATCACGACCATCACGAAGGACATCAGCATCACGAGCATCACAAGCATCACGAGTCTCATGAACATAAACACGGACACGCCCACGAAGAGCATCACAAACATTTGGACGATCATCATCATAAGCATCTTCACGACAGTCACCACAAGCATCACGAAATCCATCAGCACTCCGCTTACGAAAACCACGGACATTATAAAGGGCTCGGGCATTACTTCGACGCTTCTCAGAACCACGAGGAGTACGTGTTTCCGGAAGAAACCGAAACGGTCACGGTAACTCCAAGCGTGGAGGATATTCTAAAGATTAAAAAGGAACCGGAAGCAGGGAGCACCACCGAGCAAACGACAACGGAGGATCAAACTTAATGGATCGATGGTACCCGAAGATATACGCAAAATTCGTTCACCAAGTTGTTCGACGACGATATTTCGTAGATTGCTCTTTTTCATCCGCGTTCAACCGATAGGGACGACTTTGCTATAAATTGTTTCACGTTAGACAGCCTCAGTTGTATCTTTGTTGACACCTTTTAAATATAAAGCTTCCACAAGTTTATGATTGTTTTGTACCTTCTATTAAGCCCTTTCCCGTTTGTTATCCGAAAGTTCGATAGGAACAACGGTTCGCCTCTCGTTCTCGAGCTGTAACAACGTTTAAACTTGAGTCTCAAGATGCTCGAACCTCTACCGCGAAGCAGACGCTATCCCCTTCTCGTCGGAAAATGACGGAGAAAATCGACGCGAAAGCATCGGCTTAACGATACGTCCGAAATACTATCGTCCAGTTAACGGCAGTTTCTCCTACGGTAAGTAATTGCGAAAGCGAGATATCGCGCTGAAAACTTGTCAACAGAAGCGATATCGAAGAGCTCGAAACAAATAAGTAATCCAGCGTAATACGGCATAATACGGCGTAACACGGCGAGACAATCCTTCTTCGTCTCTTCGATGATCCACCGATTTCAACAACTTACACCTGAAGTTATAATCTCAGCTTTTAAGTTCCCGATATCGATCGAAACGCTCGTTGGCGAACAACGAATGGAACGCTGTCAAGAAGCAAAATAGGATTAACGGCAGTCCCAAACAAGAATCGCTTCGAGAAAAGGGAAAAATAGAGTCGAATCTCCGACGACTTATCCGAGCTGGAGTCAAACGAAAGGAAGCTAAATTAAACGGGAGGATCCACTAACGAGACGCGAAGAATGGAGACTTCGAGCTCGTTTCCTAAGGAAATCTCTCCGTGCTTTGCTTAACTTTCATTCGCAAACCGAGCTCTCTCGTCTTCGAGACGACGCGATAATATACGAGGATAACAAGTAATATTATGCTCCGTTAAACTTTTCAGATCCGTTGAACATACGTACAAAGGAAGAGAGAAGTTTCGTTCGGTCGACGATCTTTCCAATTTCTTTGAGCGTAACATTATCAATTAAATTCAACTGATTAAAGGAAAATATTACGGATCGATAAACGGAGCAGAGTTAACTTCGAAGAAAGACAACGCTATCGAATTGAGCAAAAATTATTAAGTTCGAATAACCTAACCTTGAGTCTACTAAACATATAATATTTTTACCTCGAAACTTTGACATGTTCGAAAGCTTTGACATTTGTACATTTGTCTTAACACCACGACCAAATTAAATCGGTTTTTTTAAGACCGAATACTCGTTAAAAAATAATAAGATTCCAAGATAGTTTCAAGTTAGATCAAATATTTAAAAATTCTCTTGTTCGTCCACCAAGAGAAATCCCGTGTACTTTCACCAATTCACCTGTTCGAGCTTTGAGGAAATTATAAGAGCACGAATGCGAGAGTTCCTTTTTGCTTCCCAAGAGAGGCAAAGGAAAACTACACGAAGATCGAAGCGGGCCGAGAGGGCATCGATTTTCCAAGGAAATTCGCAAAACTAGAGATGTCTGCCGGCGAAATGGGTTAATAAATCGTTCGACGCTATAGATCCCTGGAAACCAGGCGGGAGGAAGAGATAAAAAGAGAGAAAAATAACAGGAAGGAGAACGGAAAGAAGAGAAAAAGACTAGAGGCCACAGACGCCATCTTGGGATTTAAATTGGTCCGGCAGGTTTATCAGCATGCATTGGCCGGCGCTTGGAAAGTACTCAAGCAGCAACGCTCCTTTTCCAGTTTTAGCTTTCTTGCCGCTTAGAGACACGGAAGATAAGCCGGAACGAGAGAAAACCGTCCGATAGAAGAAATTTCATGCCACAAAGAGTTGAGTAAATCGTGGTTCGAATGAAAACTCGAAGATCGTTCGACTGTCGCGTTACGTTCGACCAATTTACCCCGTCGAATCTCTTTTTCTAAATTTTCTTTCCCGTTTATCTGTTTCTTCTCGCGCATCATCCTAAGTTTCGCCGCTGCTCTTCCACGTTCGATCATTTTTTTTCTTCTTCTTTTCTTTCGTCTTCTTTTTTTTTTATCCAATATTTCATGGAGCACTGGTAAATGCGAGCAACGCTATCGAAATTGCCGAACCGCACGCCGACCACTGCTCATCACCGTTGCAATTTCTGTCTCCGCAGCACACCTCGTTAAAATCTGATCGACGATTTGCACGCGATGCGATCTCTGCTACGCCTCCGCCCGTATACCCGAAACATTTAATGGGCCGTGTCGTCGTAAAACGACGAAAAATACGTCGTCGTGCGTGCACCAGATATACACGCTTTGCCCTGAAACGGTTGCACGCTCCAGCGATCGTTCCAAAACAAGCTACAAAGCGCATTTCTATTTTACTTTATCTCGCCTCCGATTCTTCCTGAAAATTCTCTACGTTCTCGATAAAATCGCTCCGACTTTAAACGTGAAAAATTTACAAGACCGAGTGATCTAAATTGCCGATACAGTTCGCTTTTTCGAGCGCGTTCGTTTAGGAAAACGCATTATCTCCACAATTCAACGAGCTGCCAAAGATTTAAGGGTCTCGAGCTGAAAGGAGCAGATGTTTTCCTTGGAACCCGTGCGTTAGAAGGGTTAACGAGAGACAAAACAGAAGTCTACGTTAAAAAACGAGAAAACAGAAAACAAGTTGTCGACAGCGAAGAGAAATGGACGTACGAAACGAAGAAATGGATAAGGGTATTCGTAAGTGCTGTTTCATGCAAATTTTGGACAATCGTTAATCGCGAGGAAGCTAATTAATCGTGCTGGAATACACCATGGACCGCGTTTTTCGCGAAACGCTTGATATCCTCGAACCTTCGGAAACCCGCATAACCCGTGTACGCGAAAAAGAGCACGGAAATCCAGGTAACGCGATTCATCAGTTTCGGAGGTAATTATCGTTTCTTACGGAGGCATTTCAAACAATAAGAAGCGTAATCACGTCCGTTTCAGACGCCATTTTTTTTCCTTTTTTTTGGTTGGCCATCTTTGTTGCGGGAAATGATACTAACCACGCGTCCGGTAAAATCGCGAGGAAAAAGAA
Organism: Ctenoplectra terminalis; assembly: GCA_019453375.1. Classification (NCBI taxonomy): domain Eukaryota; kingdom Metazoa; phylum Arthropoda; class Insecta; order Hymenoptera; family Apidae; genus Ctenoplectra; species Ctenoplectra terminalis. Next base: position 174,251 of record SMSQ01024942.1, on the reverse strand, counting down.
ATGCGAGAAAAAAGAGAGGGAGAAGAGCAGAGGGACTGGAAAAAAGGAGAAAATGAAAAGAGGGTGGGACAGAGAAAGGTGGATAGGTGGGAAAAAGAGAAAGATGACTGCTGATACCATCCAATCTAATTTCAAGGGGTTACGTTCGACGCGATGGCGTGCGCTAGCAAAGAATTTTTACCAGAAACCGACGGAAACGGTGGAGAAGGAAGGGAAAAAGAAGAGAAAAAGAAGAGAAAAGGAAGAAGAGGAACGGGTGGAAAAAGTGCAGCCAGGAAATCGGATCTATGCCACGAAAATGAACTTACCGATGAACCCTCTCGCACTGCCTTCTCTTTGTCTCTTTACATTCCTCCTCGACTCCTATTTCTATCTGTCCACGCGGAACATTTCCGCAAAACTAAATTCATTCTCGCGAATGGAGAGGCACGCTTGAAAAAACCTGTATAGCGGTGATTCGAATTTAAGAGTTCGCTTCTGAAATCGTATTACACCGCGGCACCGCGGGACCTCCCATCCAAGGAAATCGAAAATAAGCGCCGTTCCATATTTCTGTGAAAGAGAGGAAAGGGAGGAAAGGGAGGAAAGGAAGGAAAGGAAGGAAAGGAAGGAAAGGAAGGTAAAGGGTAAGGGGTTAAAGATGAAAGGGTTAGAGTGTAACCGCAAAGTGAATCGAGAATGAAAAGGAACGACGCCCGCGACAAGGTTCCGTGCTGATGTAGATCGTCGATAAAATACGAAGTCTATAGCCGTTAAGCGGCACCGAATGAACAACGAGCGACTCGCGTTCGTTCGCGTTTCGCGATTCCATTTCAATTCTCGACGATTCGAACGCGAATAAGAAAAGGGCTTTTCTTCTCACGATTCCGACCGTACGGTAGCTCGAGCACTCGACGCCACGGTCGAAGGTCGACGCCGATCGAGTTGAGAGAGCAGGCATCCAAGAGTCGGTAGAACTTAGAGTTGCAAAATTAATTTGAGCCAAAGTTTGGTAGAAAGTGAAGAAAAGCCCCAAGAAAGTTGAGCCAAAGGGATGAGGCGGAAAAGAAGAAGCCTGGGTTCCGATGGTTGCATAAGGAGAGCACAAACCAGCGGTGATGGTCAAGTTTCGAGCACTTCCATTCCCTTTCTTCTCGACCGTAACTTCATAAGCGATTCAGCCGGCAAATACTTTAATTGCGCTAAGCGTGCTAGAACAGACGCCGCGAGATAATACAAACTACGTGCCTAACTTGTCAGCTCTCTTCCGACAGCTACCGTGGTGCGCATACATCTGCAATTTCCGACCGCAAAACCGTTTTCCCTTATCCGCTTTTTCTTCGACGGGACATCCTTGAACGAGCGACAGTCAGCCAGTTTTCAACTCGAACCCGACGTCAAGGGTGGTTTTCGAGAGAAAAACGCGGCCGGAAATTGGAGAAACGCCGTGCCAGTGGCGGTCGTTCGCCCGTTGCGGAATTACACAAGTTTTTCATCGAATTATAGCCGAATAACGCCGCGTCTAATGGAACTTTCCTCCGTGATTTGCTCAGGACGAATTTCGCCGTACGCTTTTTCGGACGAGGAAAAAAGGGGTTCTGTTGGGAACTTTTAAGCCTGCTCTACACCTACGTTCCACCCACCACCGTGACCATTTGTACAGCGAGCCAGGTTATTCTCGGTACGTCACGATGCTCGATAAATCACGCCAATCTGCATGCATCTGCAAACACCGTCGTCGAGGCTCTTTTTTATCAGTCGCGTTATTGAACTAACGACTGGCGCAACCATTAAAGGAGAGGAGTGCTACCGAGACGCCACTGTAGTTTGTCGTTGACCTACCGACGTCGAGCCACTTACAGTAATGAAGTTCGTGAAAGAAACCACAGAGCTGGAAGCTCTTTGGCACTTTTAATAGCCGTACGATTTAATATATTCCGTGTATTTTAAATTCCACGCTTAACAATTTCCCTGGTCCCGCTCTGGCACGGAGGAAAAGAAAAAAAGAGCCGAGCTAAAGTTGGAACTTCTCGATGCATGCGAAACAAAAACCGAAATGCGGTCAATATTTAACAATTAAGAACGCCTTTGTCGTGCCTCGAAGGCTCTTATTCGGTCCTCCACCGGTCGCCAAAACAGACGGATAAAAAGAGCCAGCACCGGCCAAAGCGATACCTTGGTAGAAGGAGAAACCTCGACTAACAGAATAGTTACTTTCTTCAAAATCGGTGTTTGATGCACAAGCACCTAACGATCTCTACCGGGGTATGCGAATCCTTTTTTTGTTCTTTTTTTTCTTGTTTGTTTTCAACATCCTTCCAGAGAAAATAGAGAAAACAGTTCGGGCAAGAAAAGCGAGAAACAAATTGCCCCCGTGGTGCAATAGTAAACTAATTATTCTCGGTATCTGGCCAAGTCCCTGCGCTATCAAGTAAGCACAAATAAAACTTAACGGTGACTACGAGTCCCTTAGTCCTCGTACCTTGTTCCTTCTCCCTTTTATAAATCAAGCAAGCCCCACGTTTCCTTTTTCATCGGTGTTAATTCCTCGTCGAGAAATTCGGCCGACACGAGTTCGACTCGCGCTCGCGCCCGAATCGATCCTGAGGAAAACGCGTGTAACAATTGGACCATCAGGAGCAATCAAGCAAGTATTTATCGATAATCGATCGGCGACGATTTCATTCTCTCCTGGCTCGTCCCGCTGCTATATTTTTCGCCTCTTTCATTCGCTCTCCACGCCGACCCTCCGTCTTTGTCAACGTTCCCGTGTCGCTCGACCATCCTCGACCGTCTCTGCGAGCTAAAGGTCCGTTCGCAACTGCTACGGATCGCTGCGAGAGAAATACCAAGGATCCTGTTTCAAGGTTTGCATACCTCCGGTAAACTTCGGGAGAGAACTGTTATTCGCGTCGTACGTGAGGTTACGTGTACAGCAGCCTAGACATGACAGCAGGTACTCGAGGAACCCACTGCGTGCCTTGGGGTAATTTCTCACAGGTGCGTCGCGTCGACCCTGCCAGCGACGCAATCTGGCACCTGCGACGACGCACACACGTGTGCACGTGCGGTCGCGTGCTTGAACGCGCACCACGCCTCCTGTCTTCTCGTTTCGTGATCCAAAGACGGATAAATGGCCCTATCACGAGGCGTTCCGGCCTTACGATCTCCTCTTGGCATCTCGACTACCGTACAAGGATACGGGATACAGAGAAAAAGAGAGAGGGGGAGGTCTTTCTTTAACTACCTGTCCGGAGGATTTCTGTCTTGAGATTTTAATAACCTCGGTCGACGCGACCGCTCGTTTACCTGCCTACCAGACGTTTGCATGCCGACAAGAAACCACACGAATACAATGTTATCGATAAATCGTTCCGATACGCACATTGTCGGTAAAAAAAGAAAATAAAAAAGTTCAACGAGCCGCTGCAACTAGTTACAGGCTAACGAAAGAATTATTGCGCAGCGGTATCCCGTTCCCATGCTGCTTCCTACGAATGCTTTATCGAGAAGGGAAGGAAGAAGGAGAAGCTGAATAATCGTTCAAGCTCAGAATTTTCGATCGTAGTCGAACCATGGCCGTGGCACGAGTCGAAGGAAATTCATAAAATAGTTTCCAGCTGTCACGGATAGGTCGATAAAATCGATATCGAACCGGTAAAGGTAACGGTAGATATCGAGTAACGTAGCTGATATCATTATTACGCTGAAATCGTCACTTTGGGTGTGGACACGGTTTAAACGGTGCACACCGGTCAATCCCGCTCGTCGAATTCCCCAACTTTCCCAAAACATCTCTACCTCTCGCTGCTCGTAACAATTTTCCAACTCAATTTTCGTCCGGCCACTTTGTTTTAAACACGCTGCTGCCGTTGCTGTTGCTCGCGCTGCTGCAGGCTTTTTGAAACGCGTTCGAAAAATTGGTCGAAAAATAAGAATATTTGAAGAGACGGGTGCAATACTCTTTGCAATAAAAAGAAAGGTTTCATCCAACCGAAGCGGTCAGGAAGGGAAATAATTTTCAATTTATCCGCCGAAGATTAGAGAGCAGCGTCACGCGAACCAACCTTTCCTCAAAACTGTAAACCGCCGTCTACCTGGTAATTTCCTCCGGAGAAATTGCATGCCTAAAGCGAGCAATCCGGAATGGCGAGTTTTTTATCGCGTTAACGCGGCTGATGTTGTTATTACGCTGCCCTCACCACTTTCCACCGTAGACGCAATCTTAAGGGCGGAACACCGTTACGTCCGCCCTGGAAACATCTAAATCTCACTGTGACTTCGCGTTCTGGAACGCCGAAGGGCGTGTCAGTCACGCGACGACCGATCATTGTTACAACCGGTCAAAAAAAATTCACGATGTATCTTCCAATTTGATTGCAAAATCATACACGTTTCTATGCAACGTATATGGAGACTATGTTCAACGATGCAGACTGATAAATATAGTTACAAAAGTAAAAAGCACAGATGGTATTTTTTCAATTTTTTCTCTACTATTTTGTTTTACAGAAATTGGAAACTAAATAAAAATAGAAACTGTCAATCACCGGTTGCAGTGGAACAGAACGAACTTGTAATTCAATCGTTTCGTTAAAAAATCATTTCTGATTAATTATGTCCGCGCAGCCGCGCAGCAATAGATTTGGCCTGCGCCGACCAAAATCGTGCGCGAGAACGTTCTATGAATTTGCGAATACTCCGCTTTATTCATATTTCTCACGCTATTTCTCCCGATAATTGAGTGTCGTTTGGTACAGCGTACAATGGAACATCGTTTGTGCCGAACTCTATGGCGCCTACCACTCCGATCGCACGACAAACCGAATTTATCTTCCAGAAAGAAAAACGTATCGATCCGATCTTCACATTCCACCAATATTTTCGACAAATTGAGACAAACACATCCAATTTTGAGTCAACGGTATCTACAGCACGATCTTGAGGACTGAATGTGTTCTAGCAACACTTTAGCGAGTTGTTACGATTATCGGTAGAAGAGCGCTATACGCAGAAGCCATCGTTGCACGACTGGTTCCGTTCAAAACAATCTACACTTTGGGAAATACAAATATGACCGCAATTCAGAAGTGCATTCGAACAGGATCAACATTTGCATGAAACCTTTTTTTCTTTTTTTTTTCCTTTTTTTTTATCGATATCGCGATAACAGGCCGAAAATAAAAACTCCCTAAAATCTATGCAAACGAATCTAAAAACCGTGTTTCGACCATTCAAACAGCAGCATCGTGACAATCGAAATCATATAAAAACAGCCTGTACAACCACGCTTTCGCGCGAACGATCACGCTCGTTCTCTGCTCCTAAACTCTCGATCGAAAATCGCGAGACGGCTCGTACCAGCTTCGCATGTTCGCGTATCAGTGTTACGTTTCCTCATCTGTCGCGGGCTATTTATACTTCTCACGCCACGTCCTGCGATAATCGAGTGTCGTCGGGCCGAACGGTTGCATTGGATCACCGCCAATCTGTTGGAGACAACGCGTCGCGTAAATTGCATCCGTTCGAGCACGTCGAATTGATCTAAAGCCGAGAGAAAGACCGCCGATTCGAGAAACGCGAAGAATCGGCCATATCCGGTGCGACCAGACTCGCTCGCGTGAGTCTCATCGTCGAGATACCGTCGTTGGAAAATAGGCGATCGTCACCGCGCGCAATTTCAAGCGTGAATTTATACGAGCATTTCCGGCTGGTTTTACGTTCTCCGCGCGCAGACCGTGTCGTTTCTCCTCGTTAACGCAACGCGATAATAATTATTTCGCGTCGTACCGGTAATTATTTGGATCGCGAGGAAGCAAGAGATAAAATCTGCGTTGCAGATTTTTCTTTTTTTGTTCCCCAATTGGGGCTCTACTCTCGTTTTTCAATGATTTTCGATAAATTCAAAGAGGCTAATTCGAAATAACGATCGAACTCTGGAACCCCCGCCTCCATTCCCCGTCCGGAATTCATTCTCCCACGGGACGCCGGCATTTCGCGTCGAGTGGAATCGACCTTGTGACATTGATGGGATTAATTATGAATTTCCGAAAGAAGCTTCCGCCCTGCGGGAATCCGTTCACCGAAACCGGAACGAACGTATACCAGGAACAATTAATCCGCGCGTGCATCGTGTAATCGGAGCTGTTATCCGCAACGCCGCAATTTCGTCAATTACGTTGGTATCGCGAGATGAATCCGGGTTTCGAGGCTATCTGGTGATAGCGAAAGAGGAAGAGGTAGGAACGACATCGTGAAACGCACGAGCTACCGCAGCCGAGACAAACGCGGATAACGTTGCACTGATTTATGGCCGAGACTGCGAAACCTTTTCGGCATTTGCATTAGACCGACTGCGAGACGAATGGACGTCCTTTCTGACTGGCAAAACGTGAAAGGAAGCGGTAAAGGGGAGACAGCCAAGCGTAGGATAGAGAGAGATTAATCCAGCCTAACGGAATCAAGGCTAACTCGATAGAACCGACGCGATAGTTGAAGGAGTTCTAGGTGTCGCCCTCCGTTAGGTGGATCCGTTTATCAGCATGCTACACGCGAAATTAGATTCGTCCTGAGCAAACACCATGATTGTTCGTTTCACGGATTTTCCCTCCGACACAGGGTCTTCGACCTTCGACTGGTCGGAAAAGTCGAAAGTCGCGTTACATAAAATTCGACGGAACACGGGAACGACTACGACGAGAAATTACTGTCCCGTTCTATTTACCAAGACTCGACCGATTAATTTGATCCCGTAGTTGGAGGATGATTGACCGTTCCAAGGGCGACGAAGATGAACCCATTTATCGTGGCACGGGAAAGCCGGCGCTAACGAATGTTCTTCTTAGAAAAGATCATCGATAAAAATGGAGAAACTATCCGTCGTAAAAACTAAGAGAAAACAGACGAGATCAACCACCGAAACCGTCCATCCCCCAAAACAATTCTCCTCGGAGTCTGGCATATCGGACCGGTCCGTAAAAAAAGGAATCGAGACGATGCGATTCGCTTTACGCGGCCGTAAAGCAGCGGCTGCCTGCTCGTTGCTTGCGGGATCGTACGGAGAATATCTAAATCCGCGTAACCGGTATGCCGTCTGTTTCTCTCTCGCTGAATCCTCTCGAATTGCCACGGTCAAGATATACGCGTACGTCGAACGTACGTGGAACAGCGGTCTAGCTGGCGATACGAAAAACCTGTCAGATCTCGCGTTCGTCGACCGGTGTCCCCCTATAAGTACAGACGCTCGATGATGAGCTCGACGTGAGATCGGAATACGAAGTGTCGAAAGGATAGCGATTCCGGAAGTAAAGGCAGAGAGGCGAGCGAGCAACAGAGGTGAACGGATCCCAATGGAAGAGAGGAAGATCGTGGAGAGGAACGGGAGCGCCTGCGCCCTCAGCTATACCAAGTTTCTGCGTACGTTTCCATCAGTCGGGTCTTCAACTCCGGACCGCGAACAACCAGTGATCGGGACTGCGCGACTTTATCGCCGTGTTAACACCCTCTTCGACGACCCCTTCGGCGGGGACCAGCGACACGACGCGTACCCCGAAAAAGATTCTCTGGTGAAAGTTTCGACGCGCCATCGGAACCGTCCGCGGTTTCGGTTTCCGGCGATACACGCGGCGGAACTTCCATCCGGGGCGAGGGTCCAAAGTTCTACGAACTAGTTCTCTGCGAAACTTTTCCGCACCCGTNGTGAGATCGGAATACGAAGTGTCGAAAGGATAGCGATTCCGGAAGTAAAGGCAGAGAGGCGAGCGAGCAACAGAGGTGAACGGATCCCAATGGAAGAGAGGAAGATCGTGGAGAGGAACGGGAGCGCCTGCGCCCTCAGCTATACCAAGTTTCTGCGTACGTTTCCATCAGTCGGGTCTTCAACTCCGGACCGCGAACAACCAGTGATCGGGACTGCGCGACTTTATCGCCGTGTTAACACCCTCTTCGACGACCCCTTCGGCGGGGACCAGCGACACGACGCGTACCCCGAAAAAGATTCTCTGGTGAAAGTTTCGACGCGCCATCGGAACCGTCCGCGGTTTCGGTTTCCGGCGATACACGCGGCGGAACTTCCATCCGGGGCGAGGGTCCAAAGTTCTACGAACTAGTTCTCTGCGAAACTTTTCCTAACCCGTTCGCCGCACGGAAATTTTTGTACGATGCGCTCTCTCTCTCTCTCTCTTTCTTTCTCTCTGTCTCTCTGTAATTTTATCAGGTACGCAGCTGCGACCAGTTCACCGCGAAATTTTTATGGACCACGCTTGTTCTCCGATATAACGACGCTCCTTTCGGTATCAATGACTTATGCGCGATGATAAATTTTCGGGAAATTAAAGAAAAATGTGTTCCACCGGTTCGATGTTCAAAGTGCAATAGTTTTAAGCTGATGATTTAGTTTGATACGGTTACATCGAGTTCTTTTCGATCGTTTAAAAACGCGAGATTACGAGCGTTTCGTATCGCAAAATAAATAAATAGATAAATAGAATTTCGCGACAAAGGACAATAAAATTTGAAACGCTAGGCGAGCAACGAAACCATTGTCAGGGAGGATGAAAAGCACGAGTGTTAACGTCGTTAGCGTTAATTAATTATCGGTCAGACATATAAATATCGTGTATCAGGCTGATAACCAGGCACGAGCCTATACGACCGTGTCTGCCAATAATTATGAACGGGCAAACTCGTTAGTCGTAGACGACGTTAACAGCCTCGTTGCGAGCAGCGTCGCTCGTTCTGACCGCGTTCCTCCAAGCTATTCAATTGTTAATCGGGTTTATGTTCCGTGACATCGAATAAACGAAGCCGGATGCGAGGTGACTGCCTTCGAAAGTGATTCGATTCCGTTGCCTCTTTCTCCCATTGCCTGATCACCGATCGACTACTAAAGAGAGAGAGAGAGAGAGGGGGTTGGAAAATTCCCAAAATTGTCAAACTTCCAAATTCTGATTTCAATCGTATTTTTTGTCACCCTCGAATTGCAGAAATGAGTCGCTGGAGCGCAAAGATAGGTTCATTGATCTCTTGAAAAAAGTCATGCGAGTAAATCGTGCACGCGGACACGATCGAAAGGATTGGAAAAAAGGTTTCCACGTCAAATCGCACAATTCATCATTCGATACTGGCGTTGGTAGAAAGACAGAGATAGATAGACATATAAAAAGATAGATAGATAGATAGATAGAGAGGGAGAGAGAAAGCAACGAGCAAGCAAGAGAAATCCTGGCTTCCAGGATTGCGTAATTAATCGTGAGACTTAATCGAGTGCCGAATTAATTGGGACAGATTTACGACCGAGGTCTGTGACAGTGGACCGCGATACCATCCGCGATCATGAAGTATCACCGGTGCGTGCAGATGACCGCGCGACGGTCGCAAATGAAAAAGACCGCACGGCATCGTGGCTCGATCCGAGGACGTTAAAAGGACACGGATCGTACATCACGGACTGTCCCGGAACACCGATTCGGCCGTTTCCAAAAGGAAACGATCGAACAAAACGAACTTTTCACGCTCGACTCGTTCGCCAACTCACCATTCGTTCTACCCTCCGTCTCTCTGCCTGCCCTTCTTCTCGCGCCACTAATTAATCTTCTACCCGCAACACTCGTGGTAACCCCACAGCGTTCGACGACAGCAACCAACGACGGGACCAGGGTTTCGAAAATAAAATCGCGTGAAGAAGAACCGCGAGCGATTCGTGGCCCGTGACATAACGAGCTCCGGTTCTCCATCGTCGACTCTTAAGGGCAAATAATTTTGACAGAGTCGAGTCGAGACCCTCGACTCGCCGACGTGCTCCAACGTAATTAGCAAACAGTCGCCGCAGAGTGTTTCCGAGGGAACGATTCGATTTCCTTCGACGTTTTCGCCCAAGACTAGAATCTGATCAAAGGCCAGGCGGATCGTGAGAAGGGCCGTTATGCAAATTGTAGCTGCTGAAAAGACGATAACCTGATTCCACGTTACTCTTTGTGACTTACAGAGGATCAAGGAAACCCGAGACGTAGACCGGATCGATGGAGACAAGTCCGGGAAGTTAATCCTACGTTTGCGAAAAAAGAAGAATTTTTGCCAAAATAATCACCAAAGATACAAGTTTCTCGGTTGGATCCGGTGGAACGAGGCAACCAATTAAGCAAAAGAAATTCGACGAACCCGAATCGCGGGGATCAGTGTTGAAATTGCACGAAGCACAAACGAGCAACAACTTTTCGTTAAAAGTGCATCTCTGTTTCAGTCGCATCCCAGCGGAGAAATTAAAAACAGTCGACGCGTACACTGCGAAGACCGAGCACAAAGATAAGAAGGGGACAGTGTACCGATGATGGTGCAAAAAAATATGCAAAAAATATCAGGAAAACGTGAGAATAGAAAGAAGTAATATAAGGGAATCGAGAAACTTTCTTAGCCGAAGTATCGAGCATCGAGAACAAAATCGAAGAACAGGGAAATAAAAAGAATCGGTAGAAGAAAATTTTCAAGCAATAGCTGTAGGAAAATAAACAGAAATCTACGAGCAGAACGGACAGACTGTGATCTATGATCCATGATCTCTCGTTCCCAATGGCACTGCGGGGAACCGATTAGTGCAGCGATAACGGTGCGGAACGCAGCCAACGGGGTGGAACTCTCAAGAGAATCGGTAAAGGACGATTGATAATTTAATGTTCGGCCAGCATTATTTGCGGGTGGATCAGAGAAGTTCCGTGAGAATGAACCGTGACGAGTGAAAGGTAAAAAAAAGCTGTAAAAAAAAAACGGTAACGTCAGAGTGAAAAGCGGCCGAACACCATAGACGAGAAATTATAGAATCGGTGTTGGGCGAGATATCCTGCGGGTGAGCGGGGCAGTCGACGGTGATGGCATGAGGACATTCGTAAGGAAGAGCTGCGAGTCCAGCGAGGAGGAGGATGAGGATGGTGGTGGGCGTGATGGTCCTTGGTCAGCTACTGACGAGGATCCTGCTCGCTGCCCATGCAGGAGATCGACTCGCGGCAGCTCGCAGAATACTCAGAGACGTGCCACTAATAGACGGGTAAGCGAAGGAAAATTAATTTGAAGAAAAATTTTATCGACCACGAATTAAAGAGAAAAAGATGAGAAAAGAAAAATAAATATAGAATTTTTATATCCTATTATATAAAGTAGTTCGAACAACGTAAAACGTGTATAACGACGTCAAATGAAATTTAAAGCGAGATATACATAGACAAGTTCGCGTTTAGCGACTGTAACGTAACCCTGTTGAATCTGAAGAGACCTGTTTCTCCTCTCGTTCTCTCGGCGTTTGAATTTTTGGCGTGCGCGTCGTAAAATTGTTGAAATTTTAATGAATAACTGAAAACTCTAGTGTAATTGTTAACTCGAGTGCCGGTGAAGCACGAGAACCGCGAGGCACGAATTTATAGTCAGTGGAGAACAATGTCGTCGTAACGACGCGCATGGACGACATTCTACGGTCGGAGCATTCCTCTAATTACACTGGAATTAAGCTTGAAAGGAACGTCCTTCGCGTGCCCGATTCGCGATCGAGCATCGAATCATTCGAGAATCCCTGCTTTTTCATCGTTCTACGCAGGATTAAACTTTCTCTCTTCGCACGGACCGTTTAGCAAATTCATAATATTGATCCAGAAAATCGAATCTTCTCCAACGACAACATCGGAACGGGAACCAATAAAAATTTGTTCCTTCGAAACGCGTTCCATAATTATTTTCTTTTCCTCGCCTATTTTTCCTACTTTCAAAATCGACGAACGCCTGGGAACTATGAAGTTAAAAATTAAGCGATCAACCCAAACTGATAGAACGCGGGTAAATAAAGCAATTACAAATTGCTTTTTACCGACGACGCGTCGTAAAGTTTGTTTCATCGAAATTTCGAAAACAAACATGCGAGAAACTTCCGCGGAGACTCGATAACCACCTTCCTGACAAAAGAAACGAGTCGCGATTTCTGATACAATTTTAGCAATTTAACACCGACGCGAAAAGAACCGATACGCTCCAAGTTTACGTGCAACGCGAAACACCGGTTCGCCGCGATGAAACGAATTTGTAAACGAGACTAAAAAAAAGTTTTAAAAACGACCAACGTAGAAAACAGTATCCACCGTGAAACAATCCATCGGCGTTACGATCTGGAATCGCTCCTTTATCCGCTACAGGAAAAAGAATTCAATTGAACGAAACTCGAGAGTTGTGCATTTTCTCGAGGATAACGAGAGAGTTTCGCGATCACGAGAAAAAATAGACGTTAATGGAGGAAAGAGGATTAAATGGATGAAAGTAGAGAAAATTGAGCCAAAGGAGGTAAAATAAGAAGATGGGGAGACAAGATGGAATGCGTGGAAGAAATGCAAGCAAGATAGAATTTAGCTCGAGGATGGCCGGTGGCTATCGGTCTTCTAGTTTCTCAGGTTACTCGGGGATAGATACGAGTTTCCGGTCCGCGTGTCCGCGTGTCCGCGGAACAACCTTGTGCAGCTCTTCTGGCTGCTTCCGTTCGTAAACGTTCCTCGGTATCAGCTATCGCTGTGTTTGCGTATTTCGTTGGCATCCGATTGTTTCGGTGTCTGACCAAATAACCTGTCGAATCGAAGAGCAACAATGGCCTCTGTCGCCGCGAAATTTCATTCGTACGGTTCGTCGAAACGATCAAACGTCGCGATTGGTTCCAACGATGAACGAATTTTCTTTCGCTCTCAGACGGTGCTCTGGAAACAGCCCGGGATCGTGGAGAACGAGTAATTACGAATTGATAAAAATTTCTTCGACGCGTTTTGCATTTAGATGGGAAGACTTTTATCTAGCCTATGTGTGTTCTTTCCTTTCAAAGCTACGTTTCCGCCTCGTATGTCTCGAAAATAAGCCAACGGTTCGCGATAAAGATGAGAATGATCCTTTTGTTGTTGCAAATTACGATGTTCTCTGTCAGCCACGTAATCGTGGAAGAGGCGAGCCTTTCACCCCCTGGGTAGCGATAGAAATTCGAGAAGTCGTCCGAGGTATCGTCCGTAAAAGGGTAAAGCACTGCGGGGGGAAGTGGAACACGAACGATTTCGCCGATTGTCGACGACCCGAAGGCGATTCGTTACCGATAACGAGTGAAAGCCTCGTCGGGCCTATTGTGCCCCGTATAATAGTTTGCATTTTTCCTCGGCAACGGTCACCAAGGGTTCAAAAGGTTACGTAACAATCACGCGATAAGCGTCGCTGCGTTGTTCGTGAAACTGTAAAAATGGATGAAACCGTACGGCGAAATTTTTGCGACTGGCCAATCCATGCATCGTAGCAGAGATTTTCGTTCGTATGCGAGAAATACACGAGGAAACAAACAAACCGTTGGTCGTGTTTCGCTTCATTTATAAAGAACGGGTACCGTTTTCTCTTGGCTACATTTTCCTTCCATTCTTCGATGAAAAAAAAACAAACAAAAAAAAATTTTTTTTTCATCAGCGCGTTATTATTACCGCGTTTCCGGGTCGGAAATCTACTTAAAAGGCGGAACAAATGCGTGTGTATGTGTATACTCGTATCGTGACAAATATAGGTGGAAGAACCAAAGGAAACCGTGCAAATTTACGAGCGTCGTTTTCTTTTTCGAAACGCTGAACTAAATCCAACCTGTAATTATCCTTGTTTGTACACTCATTAAACCGTAAAGCGACAACGCTTCCAGGATGAAAGCAGCCTTTTTTCCTCCCCAAACGCACGAAATTCACGAAAATATTCTCCTCTAAAGCTGATAACCCGTTTGGACACCACCCGGTAATTACGTCGTTGAACGGCTCTGTTTATAGCGTTCATTGCCGCGTGAAAATATTTAATTACCCAGACCGTTCCGTGCAACGAGACCGCAAAGGATGCTCCAATTGGTCTCTGCTGAGAAAAATAAGAGTGCAAAAAAAGGTTGGGTCGTCGCGACTCTTTTCAAACGTTCTCCTTGGGAAAAAGGAGACACACAATAGCGTCCGAGTACCATCCGGTTAGCGCGTCCAAAATTTTGAACAATTCTTGACCTCCACATTTAGATCACCTTTGGTGTAATTAACTTAAAAGCTTAAGACTTTTCATAGATCTCGATACATAGGAATTGTAATAGGCTTCTACACATCGACGCAAGCAACAAGTCTTGGCCTTAAATTATCAAGTAAATTCAACCCTGTCGTCGGTTTCGTAAAATCGAAATCGCGAAAGAACGTGCACCGAGAAGCTGCTCGACGACAATAGATAATACAGTCTGAATGGCTGAAAGCTTTTCGTTGAACATTATCATTCTTCCGGAGCTTGGGATACGGGAGGAGTTCAAAGTTCCGAGCGCGCTGCGTCAACGTACGGTAGTATCCGCTCAACGGCGCATAAATGTATAAGCACACGGGTAACGTACACGCGGAACAGCGTGAAAGTAGCGTTCACGATGATGCTTGAAGCTTCAAAACAGAAATAGAGATTTAGACCGGCGTAGAGTTGGCCGAGTTAACAGAGAGCCAACCAAAGTGAACAGGAAAACGTATGGCTATCAGACTTAGAGCATAGATCCGAATCAATCATTCGCGTGTCTACACGAACGATTTTGATAAACAGTTTTATCGACCATCGAAAAAGCTCGGTCTTGAAGTATGAATCACCGATAGAAAAAAAGGGATCGCTTCGATAGAGATAAAAGCCTCGTTATGAAGTCTTTGCGCGGTACGGATCGGAAGAAGGCATACGCGCGCTTTGATATTCCCGACTGTACTCGATGGGACCGTAACCGTATTTGAGAAGAATACGGTCTACAAGGCAATGATAATGATCGCAATAGCAGTAGAGAAAGATTATCGAAACCACGGCACGTGAAACTGCTCGAGGTACGATTATTGCCAGCTCGCTGTGGAAAGAGAAGCACTTTTTCCGATTTCCGGAAGTTTCGCTAAAAGTGCCGCGTAAAATCGAAGATTCCTTTCCGCTGCTTTACGCGTAGAGAGCTCGACTCGAAATAAAACAAAAAAAAAAAAGAATGAAAGAAAAAAGGAGGAAAAAATGAAGATCATGCAAGCGCTATAAATTCTTTCGTTCGTCTAGTGCATCGTAACGAAACTTTACAAAATGCTCAATTTAAAGCGTATGTAACCCGAGAAGAGCAGAGAACATATGGATATTCACAGTTCTACGCGAACTTTTCCGAAGTGGAAAATTATTCGTTAAAAGCGATCGTTCCACCTTAAGTGCCGATACTCAAACATGGCCCACGGTTTCTTTTTCTTTCTTTCTCCCGTTCTATCGCCTCTCGTTTTGAAAGTTCTTTCGATCCACTTCGAATCATTCGCGTGTCGATTTGAAACGATTTTCCACCGATGCACTCGAGCTATCTTGCCGTTCCAGTTTTTAGACGAGAGAAATTAGAAAACAGGCGAGAAGTTCTTTCTTCTTCTTTCGTTCTTTGATTCCTCGCTCCCGAGTGGCGGAAAGAAAAAATTAAAATGGATACCATCGTGCAAAGACGAAGGAAAAACACTCTTCGAAAGCTTCGAATGGTAAAAAGTACTACCTTGGGAACGATGAGACAGTATTCGAATTGTTTTTGCAACGGGCAAATGTCTGCCAACTCTATCGACGAATCTATCTGGAAACTCCATCCCTTTCAACTCGGAGTCTTCTTCGATTCGAAACAATAGGTCCTTTTTCGTCGAGATCTTCTAGTCCGTCCATGGAGAACACCGCAAAAAGAATTTACGAACAACACTGGTACTTTTAGGAATCTGATTGATTAATCGCAAAGTAGAAAAGAAAACGGCTCGTTCATCGCGCGTACGAACGAGCGCATAAATATGTAACGAAAAAAAAAAAAAATCCCATGATTGATATTAAAAGAGAAGTTCCAATGAAGTACGTTCGAGAATCAATTAACTAAAAAGTACGATGCAAGGAAGTTGGTAAAAAAAATTTGAAGTACACAGTAAGAGCGATGAAACATTGAAATTTCACTATGTACCGACTTCGATAACAGAGTATGGTTTCCAAATACCAAACTCGAAAGGTTGGCACCGTATGGCGCCATGCGCGATACAATCCTTTATGGCATTAATTTGGAACACCTACAAAGCACCCGATAAAACTTCTTATTGTACCCAATTGTTTTCCTAAAAAATGCAATTCGACGAAAAAAAATAAAAAATAAAAAGAAAATGATAATACCAAAGAAGAGTGCAACAAATTCTGTTGAGGAACAAAAACCATTTCACGCAAAAAGTTGTTCACGATGCGCTACTCTCGATTCCTCCAGATGGAAACAACTGGCGTTGTTTCATATCGACACACGAGTTCGTTCCGTTTAATTTCGTTCGGTTAACTAGCAGGCGTGTCTGCCTCTGTTTCGTTTAAAGATCGTGTGCAAGCGGTGCTAGTTTCCGTCATAATGGCCGATATGAAATATACGCGTATGCCTTTTGTCCGTCGTTAATTCGATCAGTCTAATAAAGTCCAACATAATTTAAACTTGCACGCGTAACTTTTTTATTTTTCCTTCGGTTCGATGTAAGAATTTCGAGGGTGGAAGCGGGCTAAGTTGAGCTTACGTAATTTCTGCAAACTGGACGTGAAAAGAGTCGGTGATAATTAAAAACTACGTGTTATGAAAAAAAGAAAGACAAAAAAATCCGCGAATTATTATGTTCGACGGGACGAAAAGGTAGCATTGTTTTAGCGAGCGGAGCCACGATGGCGGCCGGAAGTTTAGCGCGAGCTCTTTCAATGCGCGCAAAGTTGCTACAAAAGTTGCCGCCACGCGGCTTTGTCACTCTTTTCACGTGGTTCTAATTAATTTTATTAACGACTGCCGTGAAACCATCGACTACACAGAACTTTTGCGGAATTTAGCGGATGTTCGTTAACGGTTTCGCGAGGCGAACGAATGAAAAAGAGGAACCGCGATAACGATCGAACTTCTCTTCGGGAGTGAGTCTAAGCTCGCTATTGTACGACGACGTGCCGGACAGGGGTAGGAAACAGGGACAGAGGCGAATTATTAGCACCGTCCAGCGATTCCAATTTGTAAGAGAAGCAAAAATTGTAAAGAAACGGTCACCGTGGGATCGCGTTATACCCGCTGCACTTGATTATTATTAAACGTCTGAAACCGCTGTCGTGCACAGCCTATCCGGTAAAACTTCAGCAATACGATATTATCTTTCACTGAAACTGTCTCGTCGAGTGAATACCCGTTAGCGACGAAACTTCCGCTTCGTCCATTTTTAATGAATAATGCAAACCGCGACGAACGAGCGCCGCCGGTAGGTTCGAAACGATACGGAAGTCTTCGGTGCATCCTCGTTCCTCCTCGACTCGAGACGCGATTGAAATGCAACCGGACAGAAATCGTTCCACGAACTTCTCGTTAAATTACGAAGCCCACGCATCGCGAGTAACGGATTAACAACATAACTCATCGAAACTAAAGGGTTAAGGATGGTTGCTCGAGGAACAAGGGGAAGCGGAGGGCCCATCGGCAATCTGGCGACTTAGTTGCCAGAGGCAAATACTAGACTACATACACGCTATGGACTTGCACGTTTGTCTCGATCAATGTATACGTAACACCGAACACTGGTAAAAGCGGCTAGCCGAACAAGCACCAACTTCCAACAGAGTTAATGTAGCTGCAACGTGTAATTCAATTTCACGAAGTTAGTCGAAGGCGTCGATGCTGTCTTAGCGAGTCCATCCTCGCGGGACTCCGACTCGGAAATCGGATCATAGATCTCGGATCGCGAAACGTGACTTAAAACTTGGCCATGGCTTCGATCAAACTGTCTCCGTAGTATTCCACGAAATGGACAAACAAGCGACGAAAGATGAAACTGAAAAGGAGTTTAGGAATGTCGATCGTCGTGACCGGAAGCCTCAAGAGCTTCGTTGTACGGTTATGGAAAAGAGAGACGAGCCAAGAGCGCGTTTATTCGATAGCATGGCGTTAAACGGAACGATGTAATTGTTGAATATTTATGTTTCGCACAGAGAACGCGATGTCGTGGCCATTAATATCACGCGCAATTCATTTTGATCGCTCTTCCAGGTGAGATAACCCTTATAACGTAACGCAGATGTAACGGTAACGAGCACGGTACACAGTTCCTGTGTTCACGCGAACTTTAATAACTTCATTGAGTCACTGCACGCAGATAACTGCTACAAGGAGCGTAAAGGGGAGAAGAGAGTAAAGGGTTGCGAAATATATTGTCGTGGCGTGGCGCGTATTAACCGGTGGTGGAAGCAGCGTAGAAACGTAAGAGTTTTCGCTCTAAGATCCGGGGAGTGGCAACTTTAAAGAGGCAGTAACAAAGTTTACCGGATACTCGCTGAATTTTACGCTGGATTAGATTTAATGATTCCAAACGCGCGACGCGGAGACCGCCGGAATAATCCGAGTCTGTGGTTAATCGTTGAACGAATTAAAACATAGAAGAGAACTCAGTGCTAATTCGTTGCAAACGCACGCTTGGTTGTACGAAATTTAGCGTTCCGCATGATGGAAAATAACTAACCGGTTCAGTTCTCCCTTCACTGGCGCTAAATAAGTCCTTCTGGTTCTCGTAACTCCTCCTCCATCGAACGATTTAACGCCTCTACACGGGTTGATTCTTCTTCTGTGAAAGAAACTTTGCGTGCATCCTTTCGTGTTACGCTCCAAGTACGCGAAAGGGTGGAAAATGTATAAAAGTATTGAAACACGCAAATGAAAGTACGAACAGGAGTAAAAATTAATTCAGTAACTGAACTGTAACATAATTGGCGCCAGCTCCTAGGGAGCTATCTCAGTTTTATGGGACATTTGACACGAGAAACAGTTGGGAGAATTGTAGAAATGATCAAAGTCGAGAAACAGCCATGCGCGTTTCGGTCAGACGATAGGCTCGACCTCTCGGCTAAAACCGGAAATCATATTTGCATGCCTGGTGACGTCACTTGTGCCAGCAAACGGAATATTCACCATTCATATGCATATCGGCACCAGCCACCTTATCGTGCTTTGCCAATTAACCCTCTCCGGTGAAAACTTATTCTCTCCTTCTCTCTTTCTCTTCATATGTGTAACTATATACGTGTATATGTGCACGTGTAACGTTTCGCTCCGCCCCTTTGGCTTCCCTTTAGCTAACGACGAAAATTCAACAGCATTTCCGCAAAATCGACGTCGGAGATATCTCTCGCCTCTTAGACACACGTTGCACCCCTTGAATATGCATGAAGGGCTAATGTGAAAATGCTTCAAAAGTACGAGGACGCGCGGTGATATTCGTCGAGAAATCGCGACTCGTTGTAACTGGAAGCCTTCTCGTTTAAACGCCGAGGAGACGAGCAGACGAGAAGACGAGAAGACGAGAAGACGAGAAGACGAGAAGACGAGAAGGCATCGAGTGGAGGAAGATGCTGTTGGCTGCGGTGGCGTTATCTCTCTGCGCGCACTTTGTCCATGGACGACGTAATTAGGGCAATTATGTTGAAAAAGACGTTGGTAGAAATGAACGGGCGTCGTATCCAATTTTCATTTCGACGCCACTGACGAAGATCGACGAAGGAATTCGGCTTAAGTGTAATTTTGGCCGCTCTTTGTACAGCGTAACGTAATTAGGGCAATCATGCTGCAAAAGCCACTTTAATGGAGAACGATAAAACGAAGAAACGAGATATGGGCAGGAATCTTTTTTTTCCCTCCTCGTTGTGCCGGCCGATCGATGAAATTCACCACGGTAGAAAAAAGGAAAGAAGAAAGTGGAGAAGAGAAAAAAAAGGGGGGAGGAATAATTCGGTCGGCTACGACCAATAAGCGGCAGAATTTTTACGACACCCTGTTATCGATGAGTGCAAACACGAGTCTGGCTGTCAGCCAAGCTCCGCGAACACTTTCCTGCATCACCAGCCCTCGGATGCCGATGGTTAACGGTCGTTTTGAAAGAATTTTTTCAAGACCAACGCTCGATCCCGGTCTCGATTCCAAAATTCGTTAAACGTCCAGGAGAATCAGACCGATCGACGATTTCCCTTCCGTTCTTTCAAATTTTGTCGTCGAACAGAAGCTACGCGCGCACCGGTCGATTCCGTGAAAATTGGTTCCGTTAAAAATTCATCGATCGTGAAAATATCGCGCCAACGATAATTAATGATCACGAAAAAAGCGGAGAAATGTCCATTAAAAATTTTGGACGCTGCATCTACGAATCAAAACCGCAAACAATTTCACCGTCGTTTCGCTGGTTAATTAACCGACATCGTGACAGAAAGAAAAAAAAAAAAAAAAAAAAAAAAAAAAAAAA